>CAKXZU010000315.1:0-108431 GCA_936014575.1 Bombus lapidarius
TTAATAAAAAATAAAAAAATAAAAAAAAAAAAAAAAAAAAAAAAAAAAAAAAAAAAAAAAAATCGTAATGCTACATAACGTTATACGTTATATGGTAATGCTACATATCGTTATACGTATATCGTAATGCTACATAACGTTATACGTTTAAACGTATTACCATATAACGTTATACGTCATGTCGTAATGCTACATAACGTTTATACGTTATATCGTAATGCCACATAACGTTATACGTTATATCGTAATGCTACATAACGTTATACGTTATATCCTAATGCTACATAACGTTATACGCTGTATCGTAATGCTACATAGCGTTATATGTTATAACGTAATACTACATAACGTTATACGTTATATTGTAATGCTACATAACGTTATAAGTTATATGGTAATGCTACATAACGTTATACGTTATAATGTATTACCATATAACGTTATACATTATATCGTAATGCTACATAACGTTATACGTTATATCGTAATGCTACATAACGTTATACGTTATATCGTAATGCTACATAACGTTATACGTTATATCGTAATGCCACACAACGTTATACGTTATAACGTATTACCATATAACGTTATACGTTATATAGTAATGCTACTTAACGTTATGAGTTATATCGTAATGCTACATAACGTTATACGATATGACGTAATACTACATGTCGTTATACGTTATAACGTAATACTACAAACCGTTATACGTTATATTGTAATGCTACTTAATGTTGTAAGTTATATCGTAATGCTACATAACGTTATACGTTATATCGTAATGCTACATAACGTTATACGTTATAACGTATTACCATATAACGTTATACGTCATGTCGTAATGCTACATAACGTTATACGTTATATCGTAATGCCACATAACGTTATACGCTATATCGTACTGCTAGATAACGTTATACGTTATATCGTTATGCTACATAACGTTATACGTTATATCGTAATGCTACATAATGTTATACGTTATATCGTAATGCTAGATAACGTTATACGTTATATCGTTATGCTACATAACGTTATACGTTATATCGTAATGCTACATAATGTTATACGTTATATCGTAATGCTACATAACGTTATACGTTATAACGTATTACCATATAACGTTATACGTTACATCGTAATGCTACATAACGTTATACGTTATATCGTAATGCTACACAACGTTATACGTCATATTGTAATGCTACATAACGTTATACGTTATATGGTAATGCTACATATCGTTATACGTTATAACGTATTACCATATAACGTTATTCGTTATATGGTAATGCTACATAACGTTGTACGTTATAACGTATTACCATATAACGTTATAAGTTACATCGTAATGCTACATAACGTTATACGTCATATCGTAATGCTACATAACGTTTTACGTTATATCGTAATGCTACATAACGTTATACGCTATATCGTACTGCTACATAACGTTATACCTTATATCGTAATTCTACATAACGTTATACGTTGTATCGTAATGCTACATAACGTTATACGTTATATCGTAGTGCTACATAACGTTATACGTTATAACGTAATACTACATAACGTTATACGTTATAACGTAATACTACATAACGTTATAAGTTATAACGTATTACCATATAACGTTATACGTTATATCGTAATGCTACATAACGTTATACGTTATATCGTAATGCTACATAACGTTATACGTTGTATCGTAATGCTACATAACGTTGTACGTTATATCGTAATGCTACATAACGTTATACGTTATATCGTAATGCTACATAACGTTATACGTTATAACGTATTACCATATAACGTTATACGTTATATCGTAATGCTACATAACGTTATAGGTTATATCTTACTGCTAAATAACGTTATACGTTATATCGTAATGCTACATAACGTTATACGTTATATCGTAATGCTGCACAACGTTATACGTTATAACGTATTACCATATAACGTTATACGTTATATCGTAATGCTACATAACGTTATACGTTATATCGTAATGCTACATAACGTTATACGTTATATCGTAATGCTACATAACGCTATACGTTGTATCGTAATGCTACATAACGTTGTACGTTATATCGTAATGCTACATAACGTTATACGTTATATCGTAATGCTACATAACGTTATACGTTATAACGTATTACCATATAACGTTATACGTTATATCGTAATGCTACATAACGTTATAGGTTATATCTTACTGCTACATAACGTTATACGTTATATCGTGATGCTACATAACGTTATACGTTATATCGTAATGCTGCACAACGTTATACGTTATAACGTATTACAATATAACGTTATACGTTATATCGTAATGCTACATAACGTTATACGTTATATCGTAATGCTACATAACGTTATACGTTATATGGTAATGCTACATATCGTTATACGTTATATCGTAATGCTACATAACGTTATACGTTTAAACGTATTACCATATAACGTTATACGTCATGTCGTAATGCTACATAACGTTATACGTTATATCGTAATGCCACATAACGTTATACGTTATATCGTAATGCTACATAACGTTATACGTTATATCCTAATGCTACATAACGTTATACGCTGTATCGTAATGCTACATAGCGTTATATGTTATAACGTAATACTACATAACGTTATACGTTATATTGTAATGCTACATAACGTTATAAGTTATATGGTAATGCTACATAACGTTATACGTTATAATGTATTACCATATAACGTTATACATTATATCGTAATGCTACATAACGTTATACGTTATATCGTAATGCTACATAACGTTATACGTTATATCGTAATGCTACATAACGTTATACGTTATATCGTAATGCCACACAACGTTATACGTTATAACGTATTACCATATAACGTTATACGTTATATAGTAATGCTACTTAACGTTATGAGTTATATCGTAATGCTACATAACGTTATACGATATGACGTAATACTACATGTCGTTATACGTTATAACGTAATACTACAAACCGTTATACGTTATATTGTAATGCTACTTAATGTTGTAAGTTATATCGTAATGCTACATAACGTTATACGTTATATCGTAATGCTACATAACGTTATACGTTATAACGTATTACCATATAACGTTATACGTCATGTCGTAATGCTACATAACGTTATACGTTATATCGTAATGCCACATAACGTTATACGCTATATCGTACTGCTAGATAACGTTATACGTTATATCGTTATGCTACATAACGTTATACGTTATATCGTAATGCTACATAATGTTATACGTTATATCGTAATGCTACATAACGTTATACGTTATAACGTATTACCATATAACGTTATACGTTACATCGTAATGCTACATAACGTTATACGTTATATCGTAATGCTACACAACGTTATACGTCATATTGTAATGCTACATAACGTTATACGTTATATGGTAATGCTACATATCGTTATACGTTATAACGTATGACCATATAACGTTATTCGTTACATGGTAATGCTACATAACGTTGTACGTTATAACGTATTACCATATAACGTTATAAGTTACATCGTAATGCTACATAACGTTATACGTGATATCGTAATGCTACATAACGTTTTACGATATATCGTAATGCTACATAACGTTATACGCTATATCGTACTGCTACATAACGTTATACCTTATATCGTAATTCTACATAACGTTATACGTTGTATCGTAATGCTACATAACGTTATACGTTATATCGTAGTGCTACATAACGTTATACGTTATAACGTAATACTACATAACGTTATACGTTATAACGTAATACTACATAACGTTATAAGTTATAACGTATTACCATATAACGTTATACGTTATATCGTAATGCTACATAACGTTATACGTTATATCGTAATGCTACATAACGTTATACGTTGTATCGTAATGCTACATAACGTTGTACGTTATATCGTAATGCTACATAACGTTATACGTTATATCGTAATGCTACATAACGTTATACGTTATAACGTATTACCATATAACGTTATACGTTATATCGTAATGCTACATAACGTTATAGGTTATATCTTACTGCTAAATAACGTTATACGTTATATCGTAATGCTACATAACGTTATACGTTATATCGTAATGCTGCACAACGTTATACGTTATAACGTATTACCATATAACGTTATACGTTATATCGTAATGCTACATAACGTTATACGTTATATCGTAATGCTACATAACGTTATACGTTATATCGTAATGCTACATAACGCTATACGTTATAACGTAATACTACATAACGTTATACGTTATAACGTAATACTATATAACGTTATACGTTATATCGTTATGCTACATAACGTTATACGTTATATCGTAATGCTACACAACGTTACACGTTATATTGTAATGCTACATAACGTTATACGTTATATGGTAATGCTACATATCGTTATACGTTATATCGTAATGCTACATAACGTTATACGTTTAAACGTATTACCATATAACGTTATACGTTACATCGTATTGCTAGATATCGTTATACGTCATATCGTAATGCTACATAACGTTATACGATATATCGTAATGCCACCTAACGTTATACGCTATATCGTACTGCTAGATAACGTTATACGTTATACCGTAATGCTACATAACGTTATACGTTGTATCGTAATGCTACATAACGTTGTACGTTATATCGTAATGCTACATAACGTTATACGTTATATCGTAATGCTACATAACGTTATACGTTATAACGTATTACCATATGACTTTATACGTTATATCGTAATGCTACATAACGTTATAGGTTATATCTTACTGCTACATAACGTTATACGTTATATCGTAATGCTACATAACGTTATACGTTATATCGTAATGCTGCACAACGTTATACGTTATAACGTATTACCATATAACGTTATACGTTATATCGTAATGCTACATAACGTTATACGTTATATCGTAATGCTACATAACGTTATACGTTATATCGTAATGCTACATAACGTTATACGTTATATCGTAATGCTACATAACGTTATACGTTATATCGTAATGCTACATAACGTTATACGTTATAACGTAATACTACATAACGTTATACGTTATAACGTAATACTATATAACGTTATACGTTATATCGTTATGCTACATAACGTTATACGTTATATCGTAATGCTACAAAACGTTACACGTTATATTGTAATGCTACATAACGTTATACGTTATATGGTAATGCTACATATCGTTATACGTTATAACGTATTACCATATAACGTTATTCGTTATATCGTAATGCTACATAACGTTATACGTTATATCGTAATGCTACATAACGTTATACGTTATATCGTAATGCTACATAACGTTATACGTTATAACGTATTACCATATAACGTTATACGTTACATCGTAATGCTACATAACGTTATCCGTTATATCGTAATGCTACATAATGTTATTCGTTATATCGTAATGCTACATAACGTTATACGTTTAAACGTATTACGATATAAAGTTATACGTTACATCGTAATGCTAGATAACGTTATACGCTATATCGTACTGCTAGATAACGTTATACGTTATATCGTAATGCTACATAACGTTATACGTTGTATCGTAATGCTACATAACGTTGTACGTTATATCGTAATGCTACATAACGTTATACGTTATATCGTAATGCTACATAACGTTATACGTTATATCGTAATGCTACATAACGTTATACGTTATAACGTAATACTACATAACGTTATACGTTATAACGTAATACTATATAACGTTATACGTTATATCGTTATGCTACATAACGTTATACGTAATATCGTAATGCTACACAACGTTACACGTTATATTGTAATGCTACATAACGTTATACGTTATATGGTAATGCTACATATCGTTATACGTTATAACGTATTACCTTATAACGTTATACGTTACATCGTAATGCTACATCACGTTATACGTTATAACGTAATACTACATAACGTTATACGTTATAACGTAATACTATATAACGTTATACGTTATATCGTTATGCTACATAACGTTATACGTTATATCGTAATGCTACAAAACGTTACACGTTATATTGTAATGCTACATAACGTTATACGTTATATGGTAATGCTACATAACGTTATACGTTATATCGTAATGCTACATAACGTTATACGTTATAACGTATTACCACATAACGTTATACGTTACATCGTAATGCTACATAACGTTATACGTTACATCGTAATGCTGGATAACGTTATACGTCATGTCGTAATGCTACATAACGTTATACGTTATATCGTAATGCCACATAACGTTATACGCTATATCGTACTGCTAGATAACGTTATACGTTATATCGTAATGCTACATAACGTTATACGTTATATCGTAATGCTACATAACGTTATACGTTATATCGTAATGCTACATAACGTTATACGTTATATCGTAATGCTGCACAACCTTATACGTTATAACGTATTACCATATAACGTTATACGTTACATCGTAATGCTACATAACGTTATACGTTATATCGTAATGCTACATAACGTTATACGTTATATCGTAATGCTACATAACGTTATACGTTATATCGTAATGCTACATAACGTTATACGTTATAACGTATTACCATATAACGTTATACGTTACATCGTAATGCTACATAACGTTATACGTTATATCGTAATGCTACATAACGTTATACGTTATATGGTAATGCTACATATCGTTATACGTTATAACGTATTACCATATAACGTTATACGTTACATCGTAATGCTACATAACGTTATACTTTATAACGTAATGCTACATAACGTTATACGTTATAACGTAATGCTACATAACGTTATACGTTATAACGTAATACTACATAACGTTATATGTTATAACGTAATACTATATAACGTTATACGTTATATCGTTATGCTACATAACGTTATACGTTATATCGTAATGCTACACAACGTTATACGTTATATTGTAATGCTACATAACGTTATACGTTATATGGTAATGCTACATATCGTTATACGTTATAACGTATTACCATATAACGTTATTCGTTATATCGTAATGCTACATAACGTTATACGTTATATCGTAATGCTACATAACGTTATACGTTATATCGTAATGCTACATAACGTTATACGTTATAACGTATTACCATATAACGTTATACGTTACATCGTAATGCAACATAACGTTATACGTTATATCGTAATGCTACATAACGTTATACCTTATATCGTAATGCTACATAACGTCATACGTTACATCGTAATGCTATATAACGTTATACGTTACACCTTACAGCTACATAACGTTATACGTTATATCGTAACGCTACATAACGTTATACGTTATATCGTAATGCTACATAACGTTATACGTTATATCTTTCTGCTACATAACGTTATACGTTATATCGTAATGCTACATAACGTTATACGTTATATCGTAATGCTACATAACGTTATACGTTATATGGTAATGCTACATATCGTTATACGTTATAACGTATTATCATATAACGTTATTCGTTACATCGTAATGCTACATAACGTTATACGTTATAACGTAATGCTACATAACGTTATACGTTATAACGTAATACTACATAACGTTATATGTTATAACGTAATACTATATAACGCTATACGTTATATCGTTATGCTACATAACGTTATACGTTATATCGTAATGCTACACAACGTTATACGTTATATTGTAATGCTACATAACGTTATACGTTATATGGTAATGCTACATACCGTTATACGTTATAACGTATTACCATATAACGTTATTCGTTATATCGTAATGCTACATAACGTTATACGTTATATCGTAATGCTACATAACGTTATACGTTATACCGTAATGCTACATAACGTTATACGTTATATCGCAATGCTACATAACGTTATACGATAAAACGTAATACTACATAACGTTATACGTTATAACGTAATACTACATAACGTTATACGTTATATTGTAATGCTACATAACGTTGTACGTTATAACGTAATGCTACATAACGTTATACGTTATATCGTAATGCTACATAACGTTGTACGTTATATCTTACTGCTACATAACGTTATACCTTATATCGTAATGCTACATAACGTTATACGTTATATCGTAATGCTAAATAACGTTATACGTTATATCTTTCTGCTACATAACGTTATACGTCATATCGTAATGATACATAACGTTATACGTTATATCGTAATGCCACATGACGTTATACGCTATATCGTACTGCTAGATAACGTTATACGTTATATCGTAATGCTACATAACGTTATACGTTGTATCGTAATGCTACATAACGTTATACGTTTAAACGTATTACCATATAACGTTATACGTTACATCGTAATGCTAGATAACGTTATACGTCATATCGTAATGCTACATAACGTTATACGTTATATCGTAATGCCACATAACGTTATACGCTATATCGTACTGCTACATAACGTTATACGTTTAAACGTATTACCATATAACGTTATACGTTACATCGTAATGCTAGATAACGTTATACGTCATATCGTAATGCTACATAACGTTATACGTTATAACGTATTACCATATAACGTTATATGTTACATCGTAATGCTACATAACGTTATCCGTTATATCGTAATGCTACATAACGTTATACGTTATATCGTAATGCTACATAACGTTATACGTTTAAACGTATTACCATATAACGTTATACGTTACATCGTAATGCTAGATAACGTTATACGTCATATCGTAATGCTACATAACGTTATACGTTATATCGTAATGCCACATAACGTTATACGCTATATCGTACTGCTAGATAACGTTATACGTTATATCGTAATGCTACATAACGTTATACGTTGTATCGTAATGCTACATAACGTTGTACGTTATATCGTAATGCTACATAACGTTATACGTTATATAGTAATGCTACATAACGTTATACGTTATAACTTATTACCATATATCGTTATACGTTATATCGTAATGCTACATAACGTTATAGGTTATATCTTACTGCTACATAACGTTATACGTTATATCGTAATGCTACATAACGTTATACGTTATATCGCAATGCTACACAACGTTATACGTTATATTGTAATGCTACATAACGTTATACGTTATATGGTAATGCTACATATCGTTATACGTTATAACGTATTACCATATAACGTTATTCGTTATATCGTAATGCTACATAACGTTATAAGATATATGGTAATGCTACATAACGTTATACGTTATAATGTATTACCATATAACGTTATACATTATATCGTAATGCTACATAACGTTATACGTTATATCGTAATGCTACATAACGTTATACGTTATATCGCAATGCTACACAACGTTATACGTTATATTGTAATGCTACATAACGTTATACGTTATATGGTAATGCTACATATCGTTATACGTTATAACGTATTACCATATAACGTTATTCGTTATATCGTAATGCTACATAACGTTATACGTTATATCGTAATGCTACATAACGTTATACGTTATGTCGGAATGCTACATAACGTTATACGTTATATCCTAATGCTACATAACGTTATACGCTGTATCGTAATGCTACATAACGTTATACGTTATAACGTAATACTACATAACGTTATACGTTATATTGTAATGCTACATAACGTTATAAGATATATGGTAATGCTACATAACGTTATACGTTATAATGTATTACCATATAACGTTATACATTATATCGTAATGCTACATAACGTTATACGTTATATCGTAATGCTACATAACGTTATACGTTATATCGTAATGCTACATGACGTTATACGTTATATCGTAATGCCACACAACGTTATACGTTATAACGTATTACCATATAACGTTATATGTTACATCGTAATGCTACATAACGTTATCCGTTATATCGTAATGCTACATAACGTTATGAGTTATATCGTAATGCTACATAACGTAATACGATATAACGTAATACTACATATCGTTATACGTTATAACGTAATACTATATAACGTTATACGTTATATCGTTATGCTACATAACGTTATACATTATATCGTAATGCTACATAACGTTATACGTTATATCGTAATGCTACATAACGTTATACGTTATAACGTATTACCATATAACGTTATACGTTATATCGTAATGCTACATAACGTTGTAGGTTATATCTTACTGCTACATAACGTTATACGTTATATGGTAATGCTACATAACGTTATACGTTATATCGTAATGCTACATAACGTTATACGGTATATCGTAATGCTACATAACGTTATACGTTATATCTTTCTGCTACATAACGTTATACGTTATAACGTATTACCATATAACGTTATATGTTACATCGTAATGCTACATAACGTTATCCCTTATATCGTAATGCTACATAACGTTATACGTTATATCGTAATGCTACATAACGTTATACGTTATATCGTAATGCTACATAACGTTATACATTATAACGTATTATCATATAACGTTATATGTTACATCGTAATGCTACATAACGTTATCCGTTATATCGTAATGCTACATAACGTTATACGGTATATCGTAATGCTACATAACGTTATACGTTATAACGTATTACCATATAACGTTATACGTTATATCGTAATGCTACATAACGTTATAGGTTATATCTTACTGCTACATAACGTTATACGTTATATGGTAAAGCTACATAACGTTATACGTTATATCGTAATGCTACATAACTTTATACGGTATATCGTAATGCTACATAACGTTATACGTTATATCTTTCTGCTACATAACGTTATACGTTATAACGTATTACCATATAACGTTATATGTTACATCGTAATGCTACATAACGTTATCCCTTATATCGTAATGCTACATAACGTTATACGTTATATCGTAATGCTACATAACGTTATACGTTATATCGTAATGCTACATAACGTTATACATTATAACGTATTACCATATAACGTTATACGTTACATCGTAATGCTAGATAACGTTATACGTCATATCGTAATGCTACATAACGTTATACGTTATAACGTAATACTATATAACGTTATACGTTATATCCTTATGCTACATAACGTTATACATTATATCGTAATGCTACATAACGTTATACGTTATATCGTAATGCTACATAACGTTATACGTTGTATCGTAATGCTACATAACGTTGTACGTTATATCGTAATGCTACATAACGTTATACGTTATATCGTACTGCTAGATAACGTTATTCGTTATATCGTAATGCTACATAACGTTATACGTTGTATCGTAATGCTACATAACGTTGTACGTTATATCGTAATGCTACATAACGTTATACGTTATATCGTAATGCTACATAACGTTATACGTTATAACGTATTACCATATAACGTTATACGTTATATCGTAATGCTACATAACGTTATAGGTTATATCTTACTGCTACATAACGTTATACGTTATATCGTAATGCTACATAACGTTATACGTTATATCGTAATGCTACATAACGTTATACGTTATATCGTAATGCTGCACAACCTTATACGTTATAACGTATTACCATATAACGTTATACGTTACATCGTAATGCTACATAACGTTATACGTTATATCGTAATGCTACATAACGTTATACGTTATATCGTAATGCTACATAACGTTATACGTTATATCGTAATGCTACATAACGTTATACGTTATAACGTATTACCATATAACGTTATACGTTACATCGTAATGCTACATAACGTTATACGTTATATCGTAATGCTACATAACGTTATACGTTATATGGTAATGCTACATATCGTTATACGTTATAACGTATTACCATATAACGTTATACGTTACATCGTAATGCTACATAACGTTATACTTTATAACGTAATGCTACATAACGTTATACGTTATAACGTAATGCTACATAACGTTATACGTTATAACGTAATACTACATAACGTTATATGTTATAACGTAATACTATATAACGTTATACGTTATATCGTTATGCTACATAACGTTATACGTTATATCGTAATGCTACACAACGTTATACGTTATATTGTAATGCTACATAACGTTATACGTTATATGGTAATGCTACATATCGTTATACGTTATAACGTATTACCATATAACGTTATTCGTTATATCGTAATGCTACATAACGTTATACGTTATATCGTAATGCTACATAACGTTATACGTTATATCGTAATGCTACATAACGTTATACGTTATAACGTATTACCATATAACGTTATACGTTACATCGTAATGCAACATAACGTTATACGTTATATCGTAATGCTACATAACGTTATACCTTATATCGTAATGCTACATAACGTTATACGTTACATCGTAATGCTATATAACGTTATACGTTACACCTTACAGCTACATAACGTTATACGTTATATCGTAACGCTACATAACGTTATACGTTATATCGTAATGCTACATAACGTTATACGTTATATCTTTCTGCTACATAACGTTATACGTTATATCGTAATGCTACATAACGTTATACGTTATATCGTAATGCTACATAACGTTATACGTTATATGGTAATGCTACATATCGTTATACGTTATAACGTATTATCATATAACGTTATTCGTTACATCGTAATGCTACATAACGTTATACGTTATAACGTAATGCTACATAACGTTATACGTTATAACGTAATACTACATAACGTTATATGTTATAACGTAATACTATATAACGCTATACGTTATATCGTTATGCTACATAACGTTATACGTTATATCGTAATGCTACACAACGTTATACGTTATATTGTAATGCTACATAACGTTATACGTTATATGGTAATGCTACATACCGTTATACGTTATAACGTATTACCATATAACGTTATTCGTTATATCGTAATGCTACATAACGTTATACGTTATATCGTAATGCTACATAACGTTATACGTTATACAGTAATGCTACATAACGTTATACGTTATATCGCAATGCTACATAACGTTATACGATAAAACGTAATACTACATAACGTTATACGTTATAACGTAATACTACATAACGTTATACGTTATATTGTAATGCTACATAACGTTGTACGTTATAACGTAATGCTACATAACGTTATACGTTATATCGTAATGCTACATAACGTTGTACGTTATATCTTACTGCTACATAACGTTATACCTTATATCGTAATGCTACATAACGTTATACGTTATATCGTAATGCTAAATAACGTTATACGTTATATCTTTCTGCTACATAACGTTATACGTCATATCGTAATGATACATAACGTTATACGTTATATCGTAATGCCACATGACGTTATACGCTATATCGTACTGCTAGATAACGTTATACGTTATATCGTAATGCTACATAACGTTATACGTTGTATCGTAATGCTACATAACGTTGTACGTTATATCGTAATGCTACATAACGTTATACGTTATATCGTAATGCTACATAACGTTATACGTTATAACGTATTACCATATAACGTTATACGTTATATCGTAATGCTACATAACGTTATAGGTTATATCTTACTGCTACATAACGTTATACGTTATATGGTAATGCTACATAACGTTATACGTTATATCGTAATGCTACATAACGTTATACGGTATATCGTAATGCTACATAACGTTATACGTTATATCGTAATGCTACATAACGTTATACGTTTAAACGTATTACCATATAACGTTATACGTTACATCGTAATGCTAGATAACGTTATACGTTTAAACGTATTACCATATAACGTTATACGTTACATCGTAATGCTAGATAACGTTATACGTCATATCGTAATGCTACATAACGTTATACGTTATAACGTATTACCATATAACGTTATATGTTACATCGTAATGCTACATAACGTTATCCGTTATATCGTAATGCTACATAACGTTATACGTTATATCGTAATGCTACATAACGTTATACGTTTAAACGTATTACCATATAACGTTATACGTTACATCGTAATGCTAGATAACGTTATACGTCATATCGTAATGCTACATAACGTTATACGTTATATCGTAATGCCACATAACGTTATACGCTATATCGTACTGCTAGATAACGTTATACGTTATATCGTAATGCTACATAACGTTATACGTTGTATCGTAATGCTACATAACGTTGTACGTTATATCGTAATGCTACATAACGTTATACGTTATATAGTAATGCTACATAACGTTATACGTTATAACTTATTACCATATATCGTTATACGTTATATCGTAATGCTACATAACGTTATAGGTTATATCTTACTGCTACATAACGTTATACGTTATATCGTAATGCTACATAACGTTATACGTTATATCGCAATGCTACACAACGTTATACGTTATATTGTAATGCTACATAACGTTATACGTTATATGGTAATGCTACATATCGTTATACGTTATAACGTATTACCATATAACGTTATTCGTTATATCGTAATGCTACATAACGTTATAAGATATATGGTAATGCTACATAACGTTATACGTTATAATGTATTACCATATAACGTTATACATTATATCGTAATGCTACATAACGTTATACGTTATATCGTAATGCTACATAACGTTATACGTTATATCGCAATGCTACACAACGTTATACGTTATATTGTAATGCTACATAACGTTATACGTTATATGGTAATGCTACATATCGTTATACGTTATAACGTATTACCATATAACGTTATTCGTTATATCGTAATGCTACATAACGTTATACGTTATATCGTAATGCTACATAACGTTATACGTTATGTCGGAATGCTACATAACGTTATACGTTATATCCTAATGCTACATAACGTTATACGCTGTATCGTAATGCTACATAACGTTATACGTTATAACGTAATACTACATAACGTTATACGTTATATTGTAATGCTACATAACGTTATAAGATATATGGTAATGCTACATAACGTTATACGTTATAATGTATTACCATATAACGTTATACATTATATCGTAATGCTACATAACGTTATACGTTATATCGTAATGCTACATAACGTTATACGTTATATCGTAATGCTACATGACGTTATACGTTATATCGTAATGCCACACAACGTTATACGTTATAACGTATTACCATATAACGTTATATGTTACATCGTAATGCTACATAACGTTATCCGTTATATCGTAATGCTACATAACGTTATGAGTTATATCGTAATGCTACATAACGTAATACGATATAACGTAATACTACATATCGTTATACGTTATAACGTAATACTATATAACGTTATACGTTATATCGTTATGCTACATAACGTTATACATTATATCGTAATGCTACATAACGTTATACGTTATATCGTAATGCTACATAACGTTATACGTTATAACGTATTACCATATAACGTTATACGTTATATCGTAATGCTACATAACGTTGTAGGTTATATCTTACTGCTACATAACGTTATACGTTATATGGTAATGCTACATAACGTTATACGTTATATCGTAATGCTACATAACGTTATACGGTATATCGTAATGCTACATAACGTTATACGTTATATCTTTCTGCTACATAACGTTATACGTTATAACGTATTACCATATAACGTTATATGTTACATCGTAATGCTACATAACGTTATCCCTTATATCGTAATGCTACATAACGTTATACGTTATATCGTAATGCTACATAACGTTATACGTTATATCGTAATGCTACATAACGTTATACATTATAACGTATTATCATATAACGTTATATGTTACATCGTAATGCTACATAACGTTATCCGTTATATCGTAATGCTACATAACGTTATACGGTATATCGTAATGCTACATAACGTTATACGTTATAACGTATTACCATATAACGTTATACGTTATATCGTAATGCTACATAACGTTATAGGTTATATCTTACTGCTACATAACGTTATACGTTATATGGTAAAGCTACATAACGTTATACGTTATATCGTAATGCTACATAACTTTATACGGTATATCGTAATGCTACATAACGTTATACGTTATATCTTTCTGCTACATAACGTTATACGTTATAACGTATTACCATATAACGTTATATGTTACATCGTAATGCTACATAACGTTATCCCTTATATCGTAATGCTACATAACGTTATACGTTATATCGTAATGCTACATAACGTTATACGTTATATCGTAATGCTACATAACGTTATACATTATAACGTATTACCATATAACGTTATACGTTACATCGTAATGCTAGATAACGTTATACGTCATATCGTAATGCTACATAACGTTATACGTTATAACGTAATACTATATAACGTTATACGTTATATCCTTATGCTACATAACGTTATACATTATATCGTAATGCTACATAACGTTATACGTTATATCGTAATGCTACATAACGTTATACGTTGTATCGTAATGCTACATAACGTTGTACGTTATATCGTAATGCTACAGAACGTTATACGTTATATCGTACTGCTAGATAACGTTATTCGTTATATCGTAATGCTACATAACGTTATACGTTGTATCGTAATGCTACATAACGTTGTACGTTATATCGTAATGCTACATAACGTTATACGTTATATCGTAATGCTACATAACGTTATACGTTATAACGTATTACCATATAACGTTATACGTTATATCGTAATGCTACATAACGTTATAGGTTATATCTTACTGCTACATAACGTTATACATTATATCGTAATGCTACATAACGTTATACGTTATATCGTAATGCTACATAACGTTATACGTTATAACGTATTACCATATAACGTTATACGTTATATCGTAATGCTACATAACGTTGTAGGTTATATCTTACTGCTACATAACGTTATACGTTATATGGTAATGCTACATAACGTTATACGTTATATCGTAATGCTACATAACGTTATACGGTATATCGTAATGCTACATAACGTTATACGTTATATCTTTCTGCTACATAACGTTATACGTTATAACGTATTACCATATAACGTTATATGTTACATCGTAATGCTACATAACGTTATCCCTTATATCGTAATGCTACATAACGTTATACGTTATATCGTAATGCTACATAACGTTATACGTTATATCGTAATGCTACATAACGTTATACATTATAACGTATTATCATATAACGTTATATGTTACATCGTAATGCTACATAACGTTATCCGTTATATCGTAATGCTACATAACGTTATACGGTATATCGTAATGCTACATAACGTTATACGTTATAACGTATTACCATATAACGTTATACGTTATATCGTAATGCTACATAACGTTATAGGTTATATCTTACTGCTACATAACGTTATACGTTATATGGTAATGCTACATAACGTTATACGTTATATCGTAATGCTACATAACTTTATACGGTATATCGTAATGCTACATAACGTTATACGTTATATCTTTCTGCTACATAACGTTATACGTTATAACGTATTACCATATAACGTTATATGTTACATCGTAATGCTACATAACGTTATCCCTTATATCGTAATGCTACATAACGTTATACGTTATATCGTAATGCTACATAACGTTATACGTTATAACGTATTACCATATAACGTTATACGTTATATCGTAATGCTACATAACGTTGTAGGTTATATCTTACTGCTACATAACGTTATACGTTATATGGTAATGCTACATAACGTTATACGTTATATCGTAATGCTACATAACGTTATACGGTATATCGTAATGCTACATAACGTTATACGTTATATCTTTCTGCTACATAACGTTATACGTTATAACGTATTACCATATAACGTTATATGTTACATCGTAATGCTACATAACGTTATCCCTTATATCGTAATGCTACATAACGTTATACGTTATATCGTAATGCTACATAACGTTATACGTTATATCGTAATGCTACATAACGTTATACATTATAACGTATTATCATATAACGTTATATGTTACATCGTAATGCTACATAACGTTATCCGTTATATCGTAATGCTACATAACGTTATACGGTATATCGTAATGCTACATAACGTTATACGTTATAACGTATTACCATATAACGTTATACGTTATATCGTAATGCTACATAACGTTATAGGTTATATCTTACTGCTACATAACGTTATACGTTATATGGTAAAGCTACATAACGTTATACGTTATATCGTAATGCTACATAACTTTATACGGTATATCGTAATGCTACATAACGTTATACGTTATATCTTTCTGCTACATAACGTTATACGTTATAACGTATTACCATATAACGTTATATGTTACATCGTAATGCTACATAACGTTATCCCTTATATCGTAATGCTACATAACGTTATACGTTATATCGTAATGCTACATAACGTTATACGTTATATCGTAATGCTACATAACGTTATACATTATAACGTATTACCATATAACGTTATACGTTACATCGTAATGCTAGATAACGTTATACGTCATATCGTAATGCTACATAACGTTATACGTTATAACGTAATACTATATAACGTTATACGTTATATCCTTATGCTACATAACGTTATACATTATATCGTAATGCTACATAACGTTATACGTTATATCGTAATGCTACATAACGTTATACGTTGTATCGTAATGCTACATAACGTTGTACGTTATATCGTAATGCTACATAACGTTATACGTTATATCGTACTGCTAGATAACGTTATTCGTTATATCGTAATGCTACATAACGTTATACGTTGTATCGTAATGCTACATAACGTTGTACGTTATATCGTAATGCTACATAACGTTATACGTTATATCGTAATGCTACATAACGTTATACGTTATAACGTATTACCATATAACGTTATACGTTATATCGTAATGCTACATAACGTTATAGGTTATATCTTACTGCTACATAACGTTATACATTATATCGTAATGCTACATAACGTTATACGTTATATCGTAATGCTACATAACGTTATACGTTATAACGTATTACCATATAACGTTATACGTTATATCGTAATGCTACATAACGTTGTAGGTTATATCTTACTGCTACATAACGTTATACGGTATATCGTAATGCTACATAACGTTATACGTTATATCTTTCTGCTACATAACGTTATACGTTATAACGTATTACCATATAACGTTATATGTTACATCGTAATGCTACATAACGTTATCCCTTATATCGTAATGCTACATAACGTTATACGTTATATCGTAATGCTACATAACGTTATACGTTATATCGTAATGCTACATAACGTTATACATTATAACGTATTATCATATAACGTTATATGTTACATCGTAATGCTACATAACGTTATCCGTTATATCGTAATGCTACATAACGTTATACGGTATATCGTAATGCTACATAACGTTATACGTTATAACGTATTACCATATAACGTTATACGTTATATCGTAATGCTACATAACGTTATAGGTTATATCTTACTGCTACATAACGTTATACGTTATATGGTAATGCTACATAACGTTATACGTTATATCGTAATGCTACATAACTTTATACGGTATATCGTAATGCTACATAACGTTATACGTTATATCTTTCTGCTACATAACGTTATACGTTATAACGTATTACCATATAACGTTATATGTTACATCGTAATGCTACATAACGTTATCCCTTATATCGTAATGCTACATAACGTTATACGTTATATCGTAATGCTACATAACGTTATACGTTATATCGTAATGCTACATAACGTTATACATTATAACGTATTACCATATAACGTTATACGTTACATCGTAATGCTAGATAACGTTATTCGTCATATCGTAATGCTACATAACGTTATACGTTATAACGTAATACTATATAACGTTATACGTTATATCCTTATGCTACATAACGTTATACATTATATCGTAATGCTACATAACGTTATACGTTATATCGTAATGCTACATAACGTTATACGTTGTATCGTAATGCTACATAACGTTGTACGTTATATCGTAATGCTACATAACGTTATACGTTATATCGTACTGCTAGATAACGTTATTCGTTATATCGTAATGCTACATAACGTTATACGTTGTATCGTAATGCTACATAACGTTGTACGTTATATCGTAATGCTACATAACGTTATACGTTATATCGTAATGCTACATAACGTTATACGTTATAACGTATTACCATATAACGTTATACGTTATATCGTAATGCTACATAACGTTATAGGTTATATCTTACTGCTACATAACGTTATACGTTGTATCGTAATGCTACATAACGTTGTACGTTATATCGTAATGCTACATAACGTTATACGTTATATCGTAATGCTACATAACGTTATACGTTATATCGTAATGCTACATAACGTTATACGTTTAAACGTATTACCATATAACGTTATACGTTACATCGTAATGCTAGATAACGTTATACGTCATATCGTAATGCTACATAACGTTATACGTTATATCGTAATGCCACATAACGTTATACGCTATATCGTACTGCTAGATAACGTTATTCGTTATATCGTAATGCTACATAACGTTATACGTTGTATCGTAATGCTACATAACGTTGTACGTTATAACGTATTACCATATAACGTTATACGTTATATCGTAATGCTACATAACGTTATAGGTTATATCTTACTGCTACATAACGTTATACGTTATATGGTAATGCTACATAACGTTATACGTTATATCGTAATGCTACATAACGTTATACGGTATATCGTAATGCTACATAACGTTATACGTTATATCGTAATGCTACATAACGTTATACGTTTAAACGTATTACCATATAACGTTATACGTTACATCGTAATGCTAGATAACGTTATACGTTTAAACGTGTTACCATATAACGTTATACGTTACATCGTAATGCTAGATAACGTTATACGTCATATCGTAATGCTACATAACGTTATACGTTATAACGTATTACCATATAACGTTATATGTTACATCGTAATGCTACATAACGTTATCCGTTATATCGTAATGCTACATAACGTTATACGTTATATCGTAATGCTACATAACGTTATACGTTTAAACGTATTACCATATAACGTTATACGTTACATCGTAATGCTAGATAACGTTATACGTCATATCGTAATGCTACATAACGTTATACGTTATATCGTAATGCCACATAACGTTATACGCTATATCGTACTGCTAGATAACGTTATACGTTATATCGTAATGCTACATAACGTTATACGTTGTATCGTAATGCTACATAACGTTGTACGTTATATCGTAATGCTACATAACGTTATACGTTATATAGTAATGCTACATAACGTTATACGTTATAACGTATTACCATATATCGTTATACGTTATATCGTAATGCTACATAACGTTATAGGTTATATCTTACTGCTACATAACGTTATACGTTATATCGTAATGCTACATAACGTTATACGTTATATCGTAATGCTGCACAACCTTATACGTTATAACGTATTACCATATAACGTTATACGTTATATCGTAATGCTACATAACGTTATAGGTTATATCTTACTGCTACATAACGTTATACGTTATATGGTAATGCTACATAACGTTATACGTTATATCGTAATGCTACATAACTTTATACGGTATATCGTAATGCTACATAACGTTATACGTTATATCTTTCTGCTACATAACGTTATACGTTATAACGTATTACCATATAACGTTATATGTTACATCGTAATGCTACATAACGTTATCCCTTATATCGTAATGCTACATAACGTTATACGTTATATCGTAATGCTACATAACGTTATACGTTATATCGTAATGCTACATAACGTTATACATTATAACGTATTACCATATAACGTTATACGTTACATCGTAATGCTAGATAACGTTATACGTCATATCGTAATGCTACATAACGTTATACGTTATATCGTAATGCCACATAACGTTATACGCTATATCGTACTGCTAGATAACGTTATTCGTTATATCGTAATGCTACATAACGTTATACGTTGTATCGTAATGCTACATAACGTTGTACGTTATATCGTAATGCTACATAACGTTATACGTTATATCGTAATGCTACATAACGTTATACGTTATAACGTATTACCATATAACGTTATACGTTATATCGTAATGCTACATAACGTTATAGGTTATATCTTACTGCTACATAACGTTATACGTTATATGGTAATGCTACATAACGTTATGTGTTACATCGTAATGCTACATAACGTTATCCGTTATATCGTAATGCTACATAACGTTATACGTTATATCGTAATGCTACATAACGTTATACGTTTAAACGTATTACCATATAACGTTATACGTTACATCGTAATGCTAGATAACGTTATACGTCATATCGTAATGCTACATAACGTTATACGTTATATCGTAATGCCACATAACGTTATACGCTATATCGTACTGCTAGATAACGTTATACGTTATATCGTAATGATACATAACGTTATACGTTGTATCGTAATGCTACATAACGTTGTACGTTATATCGTAATGCTACATAACGTTATACGTTATATAGTAATGCTACATAACGATATACGTTATAACGTATTACCATATATCGTTATACGTTATATCGTAATGCTACATAACGTTATAGGTTATATCTTACTGCTACATAACGTTATACGTTATATCGTAATGCTACATAACGTTATACGTTATATCGTAATGCTGCACAACCTTATACGTTATAACGTATTACCATATAACGTTATACGTTACATCGTAATGCTACATAACGTTATACGTTATATCGCAATGCTACACAACGTTATACGTTATATTGTAATGCTACATAACGTTATACGTTATATGGTAATGCTACATATCGTTATACGTTATAACGTATTACCATATAACGTTATTCGTTATATCGTAATGCTACATAACGTTATACGTTATATCGTAATGCTACATAACGTTATACGTTATATCGTAATGCTACATAACGTTATACGTTATAACGTATTACCATATAACGTTATACGTTACATCGTAATGCTACATAACGTTATACGTTATATCGTAATGCTACACAACGTTATACGTTATATTGCAATGCTACATAACGTTATACGTTATATGGTAATGCTACATATCGTTATACGTTATAACGTATTACCATATAACGTTATTCGTTATATCGTAATGCTACATAACGTTATACGTTTAATCGTAATGCTACATAACGTTATACGTTATGTCGGAATGCTACATAACGTTATACGTTATATCCTAATGCTACATAACGTTATACGCTGTATCGTAATGCTACATAACGTTATACGTTATAACGTAATACTACATAACGTTATACGTTATATTGTAATGCTACATAACGTTATAAGATATATGGTAATGCTACATAACGTTATACGTTATAATGTATTACCATATAACGTTATACATTATATCGTAATGCTACATACCGTTATACGTTATATCGTAATGCTACATAACGTTATACGTTATATCGCAATGCTACATGACGTTATACGTTATATCGTAATGCCACACAACGTTATACGTTATAACGTATTACCATATAACGTTATATGTTACATCGTAATGCTACATAACGTTATCCGTTATATCGTAATGCTACATAACGTTATGAGTTATATCGTAATGCTACATAACGTAATACAATATAACGTAATACTACATATCGTTATACGTTATAACGTAATACTATATAACGTTATACGTTATATCGTTATGCTACATAACGTTATACATTATATCGTAATGCTACATAACGTTATACGTTATATCGTAATGCTACATAACGTTATACGTTATAACGTATTACCATATAACGTTATACGTTATATCGTAATGCTACATAACGTTATAGGTTATATCTTACTGCTACATAACGTTATACGTTATATGGTAATGCTACATAACGTTATACGTTATATCGTAATGCTACATAACGTTATACGGTATATCGTAATGCTACATAACGTTATACGTTATATCTTTCTGCTACATAACGTTATACGTTATAACGTATTACCATATAACGTTATATGTTACATCGTAATGCTACATAACGTTATCCCTTATATCGTAATGCTACATAACGTTATACGATATATCGTAATGCTACATAACGTTATACGTTATATCGTAATGCTACATGACGTTATACATTATAACGTATTACCATATAACGTTATATGTTACATCGTAATGCTACATAACGTTATCCGTTATATCGTAATGCTACATAACGTTATACGTTATATCGTAATGCTACATAACGTTATACGTTATAACGTAATGCTACATAACTTTATACGGTATATCGTAATGCTACATAACGTTATACGTTATATCTTTCTGCTACATAACGTTATACGTTATAACGTATTACCATATAACGTTATATGTTACATCGTAATGCTACATAACGTTATACGTTATATCGTAATGCTACATAACGTTATAGGTTATATCTTACTGCTACATAACGTTATACGTTATATGGTAATGCTACATAACGTTATACGTTATATCGTAATGCTACATAACTTTATACGGTATATCGTAATGCTACATAACGTTATACGTTATGTCTTTCTGCTACATAACGTTATACGTTATAACGTATTACCATATAACGTTATATGTTACATCGTAATGCTACATAACGTTATCCCTTATATCGTAATGCTACATAACGTTATACGTTATATCGTAATGCTACATAACGTTGTAGGTTATATCTTACTGCTACATAACGTTATACGTTATATGGTAATGCTACATAACGTTATACGTTATATCGTAATGCTACATAACGTTATACGGTATATCGTAATGCTACATAACGTTATACGTTATATCTTTCTGCTACATAACGTTATACGTTATAACGTATTACCATATAACGTTATATGTTACATCGTAATGCTACATAACGTTATCCCTTATATCGTAATGCTACATAACGTTATACGTTATATCGTAATGCTACATAACGTTATACGTTATATCGTAATGCTACATAACGTTATACATTATAACGTATTATCATATAACGTTATATGTTACATCGTAATGCTACATAACGTTATCCGTTATATCGTAATGCTACATAACGTTATACGGTATATCGTAATGCTACATAACGTTATACGTTATAACGTATTACCATATAACGTTATACGTTATATCGTAATGCTACATAACGTTATAGGTTATATCTTACTGCTACATAACGTTATACGTTATATGGTAATGCTACATAACGTTATACGTTATATCGTAATGCTACATAACTTTATACGGTATATCGTAATGCTACATAACGTTATACGTTATATCTTTCTGCTACATAACGTTATACGTTATAACGTATTACCATATAACGTTATATGTTACATCGTAATGCTACATAACGTTATCCCTTATATCGTAATGCTACATAACGTTATACGTTATATCGTAATGCTACATAACGTTATACGTTATATCGTAATGCTACATAACGTTATACATTATAACGTATTACCATATAACGTTATACGTTACATCGTAATGCTAGATAACGTTATACGTCATATCGTAATGCTACATAACGTTATACGTTATAACGTAATACTATATAACGTTATACGTTATATCCTTATGCTACATAACGTTATACATTATATCGTAATGCTACATAACGTTATACGTTATATCGTAATGCTACATAACGTTATACGTTGTATCGTAATGCTACATAACGTTGTACGTTATATCGTAATGCTACATAACGTTATACGTTATATCGTACTGCTAGATAACGTTATTCGTTATATCGTAATGCTACATAACGTTATACGTTGTATCGTAATGCTACATAACGTTGTACGTTATATCGTAATGCTACATAACGTTATACGTTATATCGTAATGCTACATAACGTTATACGTTATAACGTATTACCATATAACGTTATACGTTATATCGTAATGCTACATAACGTTATAGGTTATATCTTACTGCTACATAACGTTATACATTATATCGTAATGCTACATAACGTTATACGTTATATCGTAATGCTACATAACGTTATACGTTATAACGTATTACCATATAACGTTATACGTTACATCGTAATGCTACATAACGTTGTAGGTTATATCTTACTGCTACATAACGTTATACGTTATATGGTAATGCTACATAACGTTATACGTTATATCGTAATGCTACATAACGTTATACGGTATATCGTAATGCTACATAACGTTATACGTTATATCTTTCTGCTACATAACGTTATACGTTATAACGTATTACCATATAACGTTATATGTTACATCGTAATGCTACATAACGTTATCCCTTATATCGTAATGCTACATAACGTTATACGTTATATCGTAATGCTACATAACGTTATACGTTATATCGTAATGCTACATAACGTTATACATTATAACGTATTATCATATAACGTTATATGTTACATCGTAATGCTACATAACGTTATCCGTTATATCGTAATGCTACATAACGTTATACGGTATATCGTAATGCTACATAACGTTATACGTTATAACGTATTACCATATAACGTTATACGTTATATCGTAATGCTACATAACGTTATAGGTTATATCTTACTGCTACATAACGTTATACGTTATATGGTAATGCTACATAACGTTATACGTTATATCGTAATGCTACATAACTTTATACGGTATATCGTAATGCTACATAACGTTATACGTTATATCTTTCTGCTACATAACGTTATACGTTATAACGTATTACCATATAACGTTATATGTTACATCGTAATGCTACATAACGTTATCCCTTATATCGTAATGCTACATAACGTTATACGTTATATCGTAATGCTACATAACGTTATACGTTATATCGTAATGCTACATAACGTTATACATTATAACGTATTACCATATAACGTTATACGTTACATCGTAATGCTAGATAACGTTATTCGTCATATCGTAATGCTACATAACGTTATACGTTATAACGTAATACTATATAACGTTATACGTTATATCCTTATGCTACATAACGTTATACGTTGTATCGTAATGCTACATAACGTTGTACGTTATATCGTAATGCTACATAACGTTATACGTTATATCGTACTGCTAGATAACGTTATTCGTTATATCGTAATGCTACATAACGTTATACGTTGTATCGTAATGCTACATAACGTTGTACGTTATATCGTAATGCTACATAACGTTATACGTTATATCGTAATGCTACATAACGTTATACGTTATAACGTATTACCATATAACGTTATACGTTATATCGTAATGCTACATAACGTTATAGGTTATATCTTACTGCTACATAACGTTATACGTTGTATCGTAATGCTACATAACGTTGTACGTTATATCGTAATGCTACATAACGTTATACGTTATATCGTAATGCTACATAACGTTATACGTTATATCGTAATGCTACATAACGTTATACGTTTAAACGTATTACCATATAACGTTATACGTTACATCGTAATGCTAGATAACGTTATACGTCATATCGTAATGCTACATAACGTTATACGTTATATCGTAATGCCACATAACGTTATACGCTATATCGTACTGCTAGATAACGTTATTCGTTATATCGTAATGCTACATAACGTTATACGTTGTATCGTAATGCTACATAACGTTGTACGTTATAACGTATTACCATATAACGTTATACGTTATATCGTAATGCTACATAACGTTATAGGTTATATCTTACTGCTACATAACGTTATACGTTATATGGTAATGCTACATAACGTTATACGTTATATCGTAATGCTACATAACGTTATACGGTATATCGTAATGCTACATAACGTTATACGTTATATCGTAATGCTACATAACGTTATACGTTTAAACGTATTACCATATAACGTTATACGTTACATCGTAAAGCTAGATAACGTTATACGTTTAAACGTATTACCATATAACGTTATACGTTACATCGTAATGCTAGATAACGTTATACGTCATATCGTAATGCTACATAACGTTATACGTTATAACGTATTACCATATAACGTTATATGTTACATCGTAATGCTACATAACGTTATCCGTTATATCGTAATGCTACATAACGTTATACGTTATATCGTAATGCTACATAACGTTATACGTTTAAACGTATTACCATATAACGTTATACGTTACATCGTAATGCTAGATAACGTTATACGTCATATCGTAATGCTACATAACGTTATACGTTATATCGTAATGCCACATAACGTTATACGCTATATCGTACTGCTAGATAACGTTATACGTTATATCGTAATGCTACATAACGTTATACGTTGTATCGTAATGCTACATAACGTTGTACGTTATATCGTAATGCTACATAACGTTATACGTTATATAGTAATGCTACATAACGTTATACGTTATAACGTATTACCATATATCGTTATACGTTATATCGTAATGCTACATAACGTTATAGGTTATATCTTACTGCTACATAACGTTATACGTTATATCGTAATGCTACATAACGTTATACGTTATATCGTAATGCTGCACAACCTTATACGTTATAACGTATTACCATATAACGTTATACGTTATATCGTAATGCTACATAACGTTATAGGTTATATCTTACTGCTACATAACGTTATACGTTATATGGTAATGCTACATAACGTTATACGTTATATCGTAATGGTACATAACTTTATACGGTATATCGTAATGCTACATAACGTTATACGTTATATCTTTCTGCTACATAACGTTATACGTTATAACGTATTACCATATAACGTTATATGTTACATCGTAATGCTACATAACGTTATCCCTTATATCGTAATGCTACATAACGTTATACGTTATATCGTAATGCTACATAACGTTATACGTTATATCGTAATGCTACATAACGTTATACATTATAACGTATTACCATATAACGTTATACGTTACATCGTAATGCTAGATAACGTTATACGTCATATCGTAATGCTACATAACGTTATACGTTATATCGTAATGCCACATAACGTTATACGCTATATCGTACTGCTAGATAACGTTATTCGTTATATCGTAATGCTACATAACGTTATACGTTGTATCGTAATGCTACATAACGTTGTACGTTATATCGTAATGCTACATAACGTTATACACACACTCTATCAGATTTATAACGTTATACGTTGCATCGTAATGCTAGATAACGTTATACGTTTAAACGTATTACCATATAACGTTATACGTTACATCGTAATGCTAGATAACGTTATACGTCATATCGTAATGCTACATAACGTTATACGTTATAACGTATTACCATATAACGTTATATGTTACATCGTAATGCTACATAACGTTATCCGTTATATCGTAATGCTACATAACGTTATACGTTATATCGTAATGCTACATAACGTTATACGTTTAAACGTATTACCATATAACGTTATACGTTACATCGTAATGCTAGATAACGTTATACGTCATATCGTAATGCTACATAACGTTATACGTTATATCGTAATGCCACATAACGTTATACGCTATATCGTACTGCTAGATAACGTTATACGTTATATCGTAATGATACATAACGTTATACGTTGTATCGTAATGCTACATAACGTTGTACGTTATATCGTAATGCTACATAACGTTATACGTTATATAGTAATGCTACATAACGTTATACGTTATAACGTATTACCATATATCGTTATACGTTATATCGTAATGCTACATAACGTTATAGGTTATATCTTACTGCTACATAACGTTATACGTTATATCGTAATGCTACATAACGTTATACGTTATATCGTAATGCTGCACAACCTTATACGTTATAACGTATTACCATATAACGTTATACGTTACATCGTAATGCTACATAACGTTATACGTTATATCGCAATGCTACACAACGTTATACGTTATATTGTAATGCTACATAACGTTATACGTTATATGGTAATGCTACATATCGTTATACGTTATAACGTATTACCATATAACGTTATTCGTTATATCGTAATGCTACATAACGTTATACGTTATATCGTAATGCTACATAACGTTATACGTTATATCGTAATGCTACATAACGTTATACGTTATAACGTATTACCATATAACGTTATACGTTACATCGTAATGCTACATAACGTTATACGTTATATCGTAATGCTTCACAACGTTATACGTTATATTGCAATGCTACATAACGTTATACGTTATATGGTAATGCTACATATCGTTATACGTTATAACGTATTACCATATAACGTTATTCGTTATATCGTAATGCTACATAACGTTATACGTTTAATCGTAATGCTACATAACGTTATACGTTATGTCGGAATGCTACATAACGTTATACGTTATATCCTAATGCTACATAACGTTATACGCTGTATCGTAATGCTACATAACGTTGTACGTTATATCGTAATGCTACATAACGTTATACGTTATATAGTAATGCTACATAACGTTATACGTTATAACGTATTACCATATATCGTTATACGTTATATCGTAATGCTACATAACGTTATAGGTTATATCTTACTGCTACATAACGTTATACGTTATATCGTAATGCTACATAACGTTATACGTTATATCGTAATGCTGCACAACCTTATACGTTATAACGTATTACCATATAACGTTATACGTTATATCGTAATGCTACATAACGTTATAGGTTATATCTTACTGCTACATAACGTTATACGTTATATGGTAATGCTACATAACGTTATACGTTATATCGTAATGCTACATAACTTTATACGGTATATCGTAATGCTACATAACGTTATACGTTATATCTTTCTGCTACATAACGTTATACGTTATAACGTATTACCATATAACGTTATATGTTACATCGTAATGCTACATAACGTTATCCCTTATATCGTAATGCTACATAACGTTATACGTTATATCGTAATGCTACATAACGTTATACGTTATATCGTAATGCTACATAACGTTATACATTATAACGTATTACCATATAACGTTATACGTTACATCGTAATGCTAGATAACGTTATACGTCATATCGTAATGCTACATAACGTTATACGTTATATCGTAATGCCACATAACGTTATACGCTATATCGTACTGCTAGATAACGTTATTCGTTATATCGTAATGCTACATAACGTTATACGTTGTATCGTAATGCTACATAACGTTGTACGTTATATCGTAATGCTACATAACGTTATACGTTTAAACGTATTACCATATAACGTTATACGTTACATCGTAATGCTAGATAACGTTATTCGTCATATCGTAATGCTACATAACGTTATACGTTATAACGTAATACTATATAACGTTATACGTTATATCCTTATGCTACATAACGTTATACATTATATCGTAATGCTACATAACGTTATACGTTATATCGTAATGCTACATAACGTTATACGTTGTATCGTAATGCTACATAACGTTGTACGTTATATCGTAATGCTACATAACGTTATACGTTATATCGTAATGCTACATAACGTTATACGTTATATCGTAATGCTACATAACGTTATACGTTTAAACGTATTACCATATAACGTTATACGTTACATCGTAATGCTAGATAACGTTATACGTCATATCGTAATGCTACATAACGTTATACGTTATATCGTAATGCCACATAACGTTATACGCTATATCGTACTGCTAGATAACGTTATTCGTTATATCGTAATGCTACATAACGTTATACGTTGTATCGTAATGCTACATAACGTTGTACGTTATAACGTATTACCATATAACGTTATACGTTATATCGTAATGCTACATAACGTTATAGGTTATATCTTACTGCTACATAACGTTATACGTTATATGGTAATGCTACATAACGTTATACGTTATATCGTAATGCTACATAACGTTATACGGTATATCGTAATGCTACATAACGTTATACGTTATATCGTAATGCTACATAACGTTATACGTTTAAACGTATTACCATATAACGTTATACGTTACATCGTAAAGCTAGATAACGTTATACGTTTAAACGTATTACCATATAACGTTATACGTTACATCGTAATGCTAGATAACGTTATACGTCATATCGTAATGCTACATAACGTTATACGTTATAACGTATTACCATATAACGTTATATGTTACATCGTAATGCTACATAACGTTATCCGTTATATCGTAATGCTACATAACGTTATACGTTATATCGTAATGCTACATAACGTTATACGTTTAAACGTATTACCATATAACGTTATACGTTACATCGTAATGCTAGATAACGTTATACGTCATATCGTAATGCTACATAACGTTATACGTTATATCGTAATGCCACATAACGTTATACGCTATATCGTACTGCTAGATAACGTTATACGTTATATCGTAATGCTACATAACGTTATACGTTGTATCGTAATGCTACATAACGTTGTACGTTATATCGTAATGCTACATAACGTTATACGTTATATAGTAATGCTACATAACGTTATACGTTATAACGTATTACCATATATCGTTATACGTTATATCGTAATGCTACATAACGTTATAGGTTATATCTTACTGCTACATAACGTTATACGTTATATCGTAATGCTACATAACGTTATACGTTATATCGTAATGCTGCACAACCTTATACGTTATAACGTATTACCATATAACGTTATACGTTATATCGTAATGCTACATAACGTTATAGGTTATATCTTACTGCTACATAACGTTATACGTTATATGGTAATGCTACATAACGTTATACGTTGTATCGTAATGCTACATAACTTTATACGGTATATCGTAATGCTACATAACGTTATACGTTATATCTTTCTGCTACATAACGTTATACGTTATAACGTATTACCATATAACGTTATATGTTACATCGTAATGCTACATAACGTTATCCCTTATATCGTAATGCTACATAACGTTATACGTTATATCGTAATGCTACATAACGTTATACGTTATATCGTAATGCTACATAACGTTATACATTATAACGTATTACCATATAACGTTATACGTTACATCGTAATGCTAGATAACGTTATACGTCATATCGTAATGCTACATAACGTTATACGTTATATCGTAATGCCACATAACGTTATACGCTATATCGTACTGCTAGATAACGTTATTCGTTATATCGTAATGCTACATAACGTTATACGTTGTATCGTAATGCTACATAACGTTGTACGTTATATCGTAATGCTACATAACGTTATACGTTTAAACGTATTACCATATAACGTTATACGTTACATCGTAATGCTAGATAACGTTATACGTTTAAACGTATTACCATATAACGTTATACGTTACATCGTAATGCTAGATAACGTTATACGTCATATCGTAATGCTACATAACGTTATACGTTATAACGTATTACCATATAACGTTATATGTTACATCGTAATGCTACATAACGTTATCCGTTATATCGTAATGCTACATAACGTTATACGTTATATCGTAATGCTACATAACGTTATACGTTTAAACGTATTACCATATAACGTTATACGTTACATCGTAATGCTAGATAACGTTATACGTCATATCGTAATGCTACATAACGTTATACGTTATATCGTAATGCCACATAACGTTATACGCTATATCGTACTGCTAGATAACGTTATACGTTATATCGTAATGATACATAACGTTATACGTTGTATCGTAATGCTACATAACGTTGTACGTTATATCGTAATGCTACATAACGTTATACGTTATATAGTAATGCTACATAACGTTATACGTTATAACGTATTACCATATATCGTTATACGTTATATCGTAATGCTACATAACGTTATAGGTTATATCTTACTGCTACATAACGTTATACGTTATATCGTAATGCTACATAACGTTATACGTTATATCGTAATGCTGCACAACCTTATACGTTATAACGTATTACCATATAACGTTATACGTTACATCGTAATGCTACATAACGTTATACGTTATATCGCAATGCTACACAACGTTATACGTTATATTGTAATGCTACATAACGTTATACGTTATATGGTAATGCTACATATCGTTATACGTTATAACGTATTACCATATAACGTTATTCGTTATATCGTAATGCTACATAACGTTATACGTTATATCGTAATGCTACATAACGTTATACGTTATATCGTAATGCTACATAACGTTATACGTTATAACGTATTACCATATAACGTTATACGTTACATCGTAATGCTACATAACGTTATACGTTATATCGTAATGCTTCACAACGTTATACGTTATATTGCAATGCTACATAACGTTATACGTTATATGGTAATGCTACATATCGTTATACGTTATAACGTATTACCATATAACGTTATTCGTTATATCGTAATGCTACATAACGTTATACGTTTAATCGTAATGCTACATAACGTTATACGTTATGTCGGAATGCTACATAACGTTATACGTTATATCCTAATGCTACATAACGTTATACGCTGTATCGTAACGCTACATAACGTTATACGTTATATCGTAATGCTACATAACGTTATACGTTATATCTTTCTGCTACATAACGTTATACGTTATATCGTAATGCTACATAACGTTATACGTTATATCGTAATGCTACATAACGTTATACGTTATATGGTAAAGCTACATATCGTTATACGTTATAACGTATTATCATATAACGTTATACGTTACATCGTAATGCTACATAACGTTATACGTTATAACGTAATGCTACATAACGTTATACGTTATAACGTAATACTACATAACGTTATATGTTATAACGTAATACTATATAACGTTATACGTTATATCGTTATGCTACATAACGTTATACGTTATATCGTAATGCTACACAACGTTATACGTTATATTGTAATGCTACATAACGTTATACGTTATATGGTAATGCTACATATCGTTATACGTTATAACGTATTACCATATAATGTTATTCATTATATCGTAATGCTACATAACGTTATACGTTATATCGTAATGCTACATAACGTTATACGTTATATCGCAATGCTACATAACGTTATACGATAAAACGTAATACTACATAACGTTATACGTTATAACGTAATACTACATAACGTTATACGTTATATTGCAATGCTACATAACGTTGTACGTTATAACGTAATGCTACATAACGTTATACGTTATATCGTAATGCTACATAACGTTGTACGTTATATCTTACTGCTACATAACGTTATACGTTATATCGTAATGCTACATAACGTTATACGTTATATCGTAATGCTACATAACGTTATACGTTATATCTTTCTGCTACATAACGTTATACGTCATATCGTAATGCTACATAACGTTATACGTTATATCGTAATGCCACATAACGTTATACGCTATATCGTACTGCTAGATAACGTTATACGTTATATCGTAATGCTACATAACGTTATACGTTGTATCGTAATGCTACATAACGTTGTACGTTATATCGTAATGCTACATAACGTTATACGTTATATCGTAATGCTACATAACGTTATACGTTATAACGTATTACCATATAACGTTATACGTTATATCGTAATGCTACATAACGTTATAGGTTATATCTTACTGCTACATAACGTTATACGTTATATGGTAATGCTACATAACGTTATACGTTATATCGTAATGCTACATAACGTTATACGGTATATCGTAATGCTACATAACGTTATACGTTATATCGTAATGCTACATAACGTTATACGTTTAAACGTATTACCATATAACGTTATACGTTACATCGTAATGCTAGATAACGTTATACGTCATATCGTAATGCTACATAACGTTATACGTTATATCGTAATGCCTCATAACGTTATACGCTATATCGTACTGCTAGATAACGTTATACGTTATATCGTAATGCTACATAACGTTATACGTTGTATCGTAATGCTACATAACGTTGTACGTTATATCGTAATGCTACATAACGTTATACGTTATATAGTAATGCTACATAACGTTATACGTTATATCGTAATGCTACATAACGTTATACGTTATATCGTAATGCTACATAACGTTATACGTTATATCGTAATGCTACATAACGTTATACGTTATAACGTATTACCATATAACGTTATACGTTACATCGTAATGCTACATAACGTTATCCCTTATATCGTAATGCTACATAACGTTATACGTTATATCGTAATGCTACATAACGTTATACGTTATATCGTAATGCTACATAACGTTATACATTATAACGTATTACCATATAACGTTATACGTTACATCGTAATGCTAGATAACGTTATACGTCATATCGTAATGCTACATAACGTTATACGTTATATCGTAATGCCACATAACGTTATACGCTATATCGTACTGCTAGATAACGTTATTCGTTATATCGTAATGCTACATAACGTTATACGTTGTATCGTAATGCTACATAACGTTGTACGTTATATCGTAATGCTTCATAACGTTATACGTTATATCGTAATGCTACATAACGTTATACGTTATAACGTATTACCATATAACGTTATACGTTATATCGTAATGCTACATAACGTTATAGGTTATATCTTACTGCTACATAACGTTATACGTTATATGGTAATGCTACATAACGTTATACGTTATATCGTAATGCTACATAACGTTATACGGTATATCGTAATGCTACATAACGTTATACGTTATATCGTAATGCTACATAACGTTATACGTTTAAACGTATTACCATATAACGTTATATGTTACATCGTAATGCTAGATAACGTTATACGTTTAAACGTATTACCATATAACGTTATACGTTACATCGTAATGCTAGATAACGTTATACGTCATATCGTAATGCTACATAACGTTATACGTTATAACGTATTACCATATAACGTTATATGTTACATCGTAATGCTACATAACGTTATACATTATATCGTAATGCTACATAACGTTATACGTTATATCGTAATGCTACATAACGTTATACGTTGTATCGTAATGCTACATAACGTTATACGTTATATCGTAATGCTACATAACGTTATACGTTTAAACGTATTACCATATAACGTTATACGTTACATCGTAATGCTAGATAACGTTATACGTCATATCGTAATGCTACATAACGTTATACGTTATATCGTAATGCCACATAACGTTATACGCTATATCGTACTGCTAGATAACGTTATACGTTATATCGTAATGCTACATAACGTTATACGTTGTATCGTAATGCTACATAACGTTGTACGTTATATCGTAATGCTACATAACGTTATACGTTATATAGTAATGCTACATAACGTTATACGTTATAACGTATTACCATATAACGTATTACGTTATATCGTAATGCTACATAACGCTATAGGTTATATCTTACTGCTACATAACGTTATACGTTAAATCGTAATGCTACATAACGTTATACGTTATATCGTAATGCTACATAACGTTATACGTTATATCGTAATGCTGCACAACCTTATACGTTATAACGTATTACCATATAACGTTATACGTTACATCGTAATGCTACATAACGTTATACGTTATATCGTAATGCTACATAACGTTATACGTTATATCGTAATGCTACATAACGTCGTACGTTATATCGTAATGCTACATAACGTTATACGTTGTATCGTAATGCTACATAACGTTGTACGCTATATCGTAATGCTACATAACGTTATACGTTGTATCGTAATGCTACATAACGTTGTACGTTATAGCGTAATGCTACATAACGTTATACGTTATATAGTAATGCTACATAACGTTATACGTTTAAACGTATTACCATATAACGTTATACGTTACATCGTAATGCTACATAACGTTATACGTTATATCGTAATGCTACATAACGTTATACGTTATATCGTAATGCTACATAACGTTATACGTTATATCGTAATGCTACATAACGTTATACGTTGTATCGTAATGCTACATAACGTTGTACGTTATATCGTAATGCTACATAACGTTATACGTTATATAGTAATGCTACATAACGTTATACGTTATAACGTATTACCATATAACGTTATACGTTACATCGTAATGCTACATAACGTTATCCCTTATATCGTAATGCTACATAACGTTATACGTTATATCGTAATGCTACATAACGTTATACGTTATATCGTAATGCTACATAACGTTATACATTATAACGTATTACCATATAACGTTATACGTTACATCGTAATGCTAGATAACGTTATACGTCATATCGTAATGCTACATAACGTTATACGTTATATCGTAATGCCACATAACGTTATACGCTATATCGTACTGCTAGATAACGTTATTCGTTATATCGTAATGCTACATAACGTTATACGTTGTATCGTAATGCTACATAACGTTGTACGTTATATCGTAATGCTTCATAACGTTATACGTTATATCGTAATGCTACATAACGTTATACGTTATAACGTATTACCATATAACGTTATACGTTATATCGTAATGCTACATAACGTTATAGGTTATATCTTACTGCTACATAACGTTATACGTTATATGGTAATGCTACATAACGTTATACGTTATATCGTAATGCTACATAACGTTATACGGTATATCGTAATGCTACATAACGTTATACGTTATATCGTAATGCTACATAACGTTATACGTTTAAACGTATTACCATATAACGTTATATGTTACATCGTAATGCTAGATAACGTTATACGTTTAAACGTATTACCATATAACGTTATACGTTACATCGTAATGCTAGATAACGTTATACGTCATATCGTAATGCTACATAACGTTATACGTTATAACGTATTACCTTATAACGTTATATGTTACATCGTAATGCTACATAACGTTATCCGTTATATCGTAATGCTACATAACGTTATACGTTATATCGTAATGCTACATAACGTTATACGTTTAAACGTATTACCATATAACGTTATACGTTACATCGTAACGCTAGATAACGTTATACGTCATATCGTAATGCTACATAACGTTATACGTTATATCGTAATGCCACATAACGTTATACGCTATATCGTACTGCTAGATAACGTTATACGTTATATCGTAATGCTACATAACGTTATACGTTGTATCGTAATGCTACATAACGTTGTACGTTATATCGTAATGCTACATAACGTTATACGTTATATAGTAATGCTACATAACGTTATACGTTATAACGTATTACCATATAACGTTATACGTTATATCGTAATCCTACCTAACGTTATAGGTTATATCTTACTGCTACATAACGTTATACGTTATATCGTAATGCTACATAACGTTATACGTTATATCGTAATGCTGCACAACCTTATACGTTATAACGTATTACCATATAACGTTATACGTTACATCGTAATGCTACATAACGTTATACGTTATATCGTAATGCTACATAACGTTATACGTTATATCGTAATGCTACATAACGTTATACGTTATATCGTAATGCTACATAACGTTATACGTTATAACGTATTACCATATAACGTTATACGTTATATCGTAATGCTACATAACGTTATAGGTTATATCTTACTGCTACATAACGTTATACGTTATATGGTAATGCTACATAACGTTATACGTTATATCGTAATGCTACATAACGTTATACGGTATATCGTAATGCTACATAACGTTATACGTTATATCGTAATGCTACATAACGTTATACGTTTAAACGTATTACCATATAACGTTATACGTTACATCGTAATGCTAGATAACGTTATACGTCATATCGTAATGCTACATAACGTTATACGTTATATCGTAATGCCACATAACGTTATACGCTATATCGTACTGCTAGATAACGTTATACGTTATATCGTAATGCTACATAACGTTATACGTTGTATCGTAATGCTACATAACGTTGTACGTTATATCGTAATGCTACATAACGTTATACGTTATATAGTAATGCTACATAACGTTATACGTTATATCGTAATGCTACATAACGTTATACGTTATATCGTAATGCTACATAACGTTATACGTTATATCGTAATGCTACATAACGTTATACGTTATAACGTATTACCATATAACGTTATACGTTACATCGTTATGCTACATAACGTTATCCGCTATATCGTAATGCTACATAACGTTATACGTTATATCGTAATGCTACATAACGTTATACGTTTAAACGTATTACCATATAACGTTATACGTTACATCGTAATGCTAGATAACGTTATACGTCATATCGTTATGCTACATAACGTTATACGTTATAACGTATTACCATATAACGTTATATGTTACATCGTAATGCTACATAACGTTATCCGTTATATCGTAATGCTACATAACGTTATACGGTATATCGTAATGCTACATAACGTTATACGTTATATCGTAATGCTACATAACGTTATACGTTTAAACGTATTACCATATAACGTTATCCGTTACATCGTAATGCTAGATAACGTTATACGTTTAAACGTATTACTATATAACGTTATACGTTACATCGTAATGCTAGATAACGTTATACGTCATATCGTAATGCTACATAACGTTATACGTTATAACGTATTACCTTATAACGTTATATGTTACATCGTAATGGTACATAACGTTATCCGTTATATCGTAATGCTACATAACGTTATACGTTATATCGTAATGCTATATAACGTTATACGTTTAAACGTATTACCATATAACGTTATACGTTACATCGTAACGCTAGATAACGTTATACGTCATATCGTAATGCTACATAACGTTATACGTTATATCGTAATGCCACATAACGTTATACGCTATATCGTACTGCTAGATAACGTTATACGTTATATCGTAATGCTACATAACGTTATACGTTGTATCGTAATGCTACATAACGTTGTACGTTATATCGTAATGCTACATAACGTTATACGTTATATAGTAATGCTACATAACGTTATACGTTATAATGTATTACCATATAACGTTATACGTTATACCGTAATCCTACCTAACGTTATAGGTTATATCTTACTGCTACATAACGTTATACGTTATATCGTAATGCTACATAACGTTATACGTTATATCGTAATGCTGCACAACCTTATACGTTATAACGTATTACCATATAACGTTATACGTTACATCGCAATGCTACATAACGTTATACGTTATATCGTAATGCTACATAACGTTATACGTTATATCGTAATGCTACATAACGTTATACGTTATATCGTAATGCTACATAACGTTATACGTTATAACGTATTACCATATAACGTTATACCTTACATCGTAATGCTACATAACGTTATCCGCTATATCGTAATGCTACATAACGTTATACGTTATATCGTAATGCTACATAACGTTATACGTTATAACGTATTACCATATAACGTTATACATTACATCGTAATTCTGGATAACGTTATACGTCATGTCGTAATGTTACATAACGTTCTACGTTATATCGTAATGCCACATAACGTTATACGCTATATCGTACTGCTAGATAACGTTATACGTTATATCGTAATGCTACATAACGTTATACGTTGTATCGTAATGCTACATAACGTTGTACGTTATATCGTAATGCTACAAAACGTTATACGTTATATCGTAATGCTACACAACGTTATACGTTATAACGTATTACCATATCACGTTATACGTTATATCGTAATGCTACATAACGTTATAGGTTATATCTTACTGCTACATAACGTTATACGTTATATCGTAATGCTGCACAACGTTATACGTTATATCGTAATGCTACATAACGTTATACGTTATATCGTAATGCTACATAACGTTATACGTTATATCGTAATGCTACTTAACGTTATACGTTATTACGTATTACCATATAGCGTTATACGTTACATCGTAATGCTACATAACGTTATACTTTATATCGTAATGCTACATAACGTTATACGTTATAACGTAATACTACATAACGTTATATGTTATAACGTAATACTATATAACGTTATACGTTATATCGTTATGCTACATAACGTTATACGTTATATCGTAATGCTACACAACGTTATACGTTATATTGTAATGCTACATAACGTTATACGTTATATGGTAATGCTACATATCGTTATACGTTATAACGTATTACCATATAACGTTATTCGTTATATCGTAGTGCTACATAACGTCATACGTTATATCGTAATGCTACATAACGTTATACGTTATATCGTAATGCTACATAACGTTATACGTTATAACGTATTACCATATAACGTTATACGTTACATCGTAATGCAACATAACGTTATACGTTATATCGTAATGCTACATAACGTTATACCTTATATCGTAATGCTACATAACGTTATACGTTACATCGTAATGCTATATAACGTTATACGTTACACCTTACAGCTACATAACGTTACACGTTATATCGTAATGCTACATAACGTTATACGGTATATCGTAATACTACATAACGTTATACGTTATATCTTTATGCTACATATCGTTATACGTTATAACGTATTACCATATAACGTTATACGTTACATCGTAATGCTACATAACGTTATACGTTATAACGTAATGCTACATAACGTTATACGTTATAACGTAATACTACATAACGTTATATGTTATAACGTAATACTATATAACGTTATACGTTATATCGTTATGCTACATAACGTTATACGTTATATCGTAATGCTACACAACGTTATACGTTATATTGTAATGCTACATAACGTTATACGTTATATGGTAATGCTACATATCGTTATACGTTATAACGTAATGCTACATAACGTTATACGTTATATTGTAATGCTACATAACGTTATCCGCTATATCGTAATGCTACATAACGTTATACGTTATATCGTAATGCTACATAACGTTATACGTTATAACGTATTACCATATAACGTTATACGTTACATCGTAATTCTGGATAACGTTATACGTCATGTCGTAATGCTACATAACGTTATACGTTATATCGTAATGCCACATAACGTTATACGCTATATCGTACTGCTAGATAACGTTATACGTTATATCGTAATGCTACATAACGTTATACGTTGTATCGTAATGCTACATAACGTTGTACGTTATATCGTAATGCTACAAAACGTTATACGTTATATCGTAATGCTACATAACGTTATACGTTATAACGTATTACCATATCACGTTATACGTTATATCGTAATGCTACATAACGTTATAGGTTATATCTTACTGCTACATAACGTTATACGTTATATCGTAATGCTACATAACGTTATACGTTATATCGTAATGCTGCACAACGTTATACGTTATATCGTAATGCTACATAACGTTATACGTTATTACGTATTACCATATAACGTTATACGTTACATCGTAATGCTACATAACGTTATACTTTATATCGTAATGCTACATAACGTTATACGTTATAACGTAATACTACATAACGTTATATGTTATAACGTAATACTATATAACGTTATACGTTATATCGTTATGCTACATAACGTTATACGTTATATCGTAATGCTACACAACGTTATACGTTATATTGTAATGCTACATAACGTTATACGTTATATGGTAATGCTACATATCGTTATACGTTATAACGTATTACCATATAACGTTATTCGTTATATCGTAGTGCTACATAACGTCATACGTTATATCGTAATGCTACATAACGTTATACGTTATATCGTAATGCTACATAACGTTATACGTTATAACGTATTACCATATAACGTTATACGTTACATCGTAATGCAACATAACGTTATACGTTATATCGTAGTGCTACATAACGTTATACCTTATATCGTAATGCTACATAACGTTATACGTTACATCGTAATGCTATATAACGTTATACGTTACACCTTACAGCTACATAACGTTACACGTTATATCGTAATGCTACATAACGTTATACGGTATATCGTAATACTACATAACGTTATACGTTATATCTTTATGCTACATATCGTTATACGTTATAACGTATTACCATATAACGTTATACGTTACATCGTAATGCTACATAACGTTATACGTTATAACGTAATGCTACATAACGTTATACGTTATAACGTAATACTACATAACGTTATATGTTATAACGTAATACTATATAACGTTATACGTTATATCGTTATGCTACATAACGTTATACGTTATATCGTAATGCTACACAACGTTATACGTTATATTGTAATGCTACATAACGTTATACGTTATATGGTAATGCTACATATCGTTATACGTTATAACGTAATGCTACATAACGTTATACGTTATATTGTAATGCTACATAACGTTATCCGCTATATCGTAATGCTACATAACGTTATACGTTATATCGTAATGCTACATAACGTTATACGTTATAACGTATTACCATATAACGTTATACGTTACATCGTAATTCTGGATAACGTTATACGTCATGTCGTAATGCTACATAACGTTATACGTTATATCGTAATGCCACATAACGTTATACGCTATATCGTACTGCTAGATAACGTTATACGTTATATCGTAATGCTACATAACGTTATACGTTGTATCGTAATGCTACATAACGTTGTACGTTATATCGTAATGCTACAAAACGTTATACGTTATATCGTAATGCTACATAACGTTATACGTTATAACGTATTACCATATAACGTTATACGTTACATCGTAATTCTGGATAACGTTATACGTCATGTCGTAATGCTACATAACGTTATACGTTATATCGTAATGCCACATAACGTTATACGCTATATCGTACTGCTAGATAACGTTATACGTTATATCGTAATGCTACATAACGTTATACGTTGTATCGTAATGCTACATAACGTTGTACGTTATATCGTAATGCTACAAAACGTTATACGTTATATCGTAATGCTACATAACGTTATACGTTATAACGTATTACCATATCACGTTATACGTTATATCGTAATGCTACATAACGTTATAGGTTATATCTTACTGCTACATAACGTTATACGTTATATCGTAATGCTACATAACGTTATACGTTATATCGTAATGCTGCACAACGTTATACGTTATATCGTAATGCTACATAACGTTATACGTTATATCGTAATGCCACATAACGTTATACGCTATATCGTACTGCTAGATAACGTTATACGTTATATCGTAATGCTACATAACGTTATACGTTGTATCGTAATGCTACATAACGTTGTACGTTATATCGTAATGCTACAAAACGTTATACGTTATATCGTAATGCTACATAACGTTATACGTTATAACGTATTACCATATCACGTTATACGTTATATCGTAATGCTACATAACGTTATAGGTTATATCTTACTGCTACATAACGTTATACGTTACATCGTAATGCTACATAACGTTATACGTTATATCGTAATGCTACATAACGTTATACGTTATATCGTAATGCTACATAACGTTATACGTTATATCGTAATGCTACATAACGTTATACGTTATATCGTAATACCACATAACGTTATACGCTATATCGTACTGCTAGATAACGTTATACGTTATATCGTAATGCTACATAACGTTATACGTTGTATCGTAATGCTACATAACGTTGTACGTTATATCGTAATGCTACATAACGTTATACGTTATATAGTAATGCTACATAACGTTATACGTTATAACGTATTACCATATAACGTTATACGTTATATCGTAATCCTACCTAACGTTATAGGTTATATCTTACTGCTACATAACGTTATACGTTATATCGTAATGCTACATAACGTTATACGTTATATCGTAATGCTGCACAACCTTATACGTTATAACGTATTACCATATAACGTTATACGTTACATCGTAATGCTACATAACGTTATACGTTATATCGTAATGCTACATAACGTTATACGTTATATCGTAATGCTACATAACGTTATACGTTATATCGTAATGCTACATAACGTTATACGTTATAACGTATTACCATATAACGTTATACCTTACATCGTAATGCTACATAACGTTATCCGCTATATCGTAATGCTACATAACGTTATACGTTATATCGTAATGCTACATAACGTTATACGTTATAACGTATTACCATATAACGTTATACGTTACATCGTAATTCTGGATAACGTTATACGTCATGTCGTAATGTTACATAACGTTATACGTTATATCGTAATGCCACATAACGTTATACGCTATATCGTACTGCTAGATAACGTTATACGTTATATCGTAATGCTACATAACGTTATACGTTGTATCGTAATGCTACATAACGTTGTACGTTATATCGTAATGCTACAAAACGTTATACGTTATATCGTAATGCTACACAACGTTATACGTTATAACGTATTACCATATCACGTTATACGTTATATCGTAATGCTACATAACGTTATAGGTTATATCTTACTGCTACATAACGTTATACGTTATATCGTAATGCTGCACAACGTTATACGTTATATCGTAATGCTACATAACGTTATACGTTATATCGTAATGCTACATAACGTTATACGTTATATCGTAATTCTACTTAACGTTATACGTTATTACGTATTACCATATAACGTTATACGTTACATCGTAATGCTACATAACGTTATACTTTATATCGTAATGCTACATAACGTTATACGTTATAACGTAATACTACATAACGTTATATGTTATAACGTAATACTATATAACGTTATACGTTATATCGTTATGCTACATAACGTTATACGTTATATCGTAATGCTACACAACGTTATACGTTATATTGTAATGCTACATAACGTTATACGTTATATGGTAATGCTACATATCGTTATACGTTATAACGTATTACCATATAACGTTATTCGTTATATCGTAGTGCTACATAACGTCATACGTTATATCGTAATGCTACATAACGTTATACGTTATATCGTAATGCTACATAACGTTATACGTTATAACGTATTACCATATAACGTTATACGTTACATCGTAATGCAACATAACGTTATACGTTATATCGTAATGCTACATAACGTTATACCTTATATCGTAATGCTACATAACGTTATACGTTACATCGTAATGCTATATAACGTTATACGTTACACCTTACAGCTACATAACGTTACACGTTATATCGTAATGCTACATAACGTTATACGGTATATCGTAATACTACATAACGTTATACGTTATATCTTTATGCTACATATCGTTATACGTTATAACGTATTACCATATAACGTTATACGTTACATCGTAATGCTACATAACGTTATACGTTATAACGTAATGCTACATAACGTTATACGTTATAACGTAATACTACATAACGTTATATGTTATAACGTAATACTATATAACGTTATACGTTATATCGTTATGCTACATAACGTTATACGTTATATCGTAATGCTACACAACGTTATACGTTATATTGTAATGCTACATAACGTTATACGTTATATGGTAATGCTACATATCGTTATACGTTATAACGTAATGCTACATAACGTTATACGTTATATTGTAATGCTACATAACGTTATCCGCTATATCGTAATGCTACATAACGTTATACGTTATATCGTAATGCTACATAACGTTATACGTTATAACGTATTACCATATAACGTTATACGTTACATCGTAATTCTGGATAACGTTATACGTCATGTCGTAATGCTACATAACGTTATACGTTATATCGTAATGCCACATGACGTTATACGCTATATCGTACTGCTAGATAACGTTATACGTTATATCGTAATGCTACATAACGTTATACGTTGTATCGTAATGCTACATAACGTTGTACGTTATATCGTAATGCTACAAAACGTTATACGTTATATCGTAATGCTACATAACGTTATACGTTATTACGTATTACCATATAACGTTATACGTTACATCGTAATGCTACATAACGTTATACTTTATATCGTAATGCTACATAACGTTATACGTTATAACGTAATACTACATAACGTTATACGTTATAACGTATTACCATATAACGTTATACGTTACATCGTAATGCAACATAACGTTATACGTTATATCGTAGTGCTACATAACGTTATACCTTATATCGTAATGCTACATAACGTTATACGTTACATCGTAATGCTATATAACGTTATACGTTACACCTTACAGCTACATAACGTTACACGTTATATCGTAATGCTACATAACGTTATACGTTACATCGTAATGCAACATAACGTTATACGTTATATCGTAATGCTACATAACGTTATACCTTATATCGTAATGCTACATAACGTTATACGTTACATCGTAATGCTATATAACGTTATACGTTACACCTTACAGCTACATAACGTTACACATTATATCGTAATGCTACATAACGTTATACGGTATATCGTAATACTACATAACGTTATACGTTATATCTTTATGCTACATATCGTTATACGTTATAACGTATTACCATATAACGTTATACGTTACATCGTAATGCTACATAACGTTATACGTTATAACGTAATGCTACATAACGTTATACGTTATAACGTAATACTACATAACGTTATATGTTATAACGTAATACTATATAACGTTATACGTTATATCGTTATGCTACATAACGTTATACGTTATATCGTAATGCTACACAACGTTATACGTTATATTGTAATGCTACATAACGTTATACGTTATATGGTAATGCTACATATCGTTATACGTTATAACGTAATGCTACATAACGTTATACGTTATATTGTAATGCTACATAACGTTATCCGCTATATCGTAATGCTACATAACGTTATACGTTATATCGTAATGCTACATAACGTTATACGTTATAACGTATTACCATATAACGTTATACGTTACATCGTAATTCTGGATAACGTTATACGTCATGTCGTAATGCTACATAACGTTATACGTTATATCGTAATGCCACAATTCTAACGTCATGTAATGTACATAACTATATATATCGTAACGTTATACGTTATATCGTACTGCTACATAACGTTATACGTAACGTTTATATCGTAATGCTACATAACGTTGTACGTTATACCGTAATGCTACAACGTTAACGTTATACGTTATAACGTAATGTACCTAACGTTATAACGTATTACATAACGTTACATCGTAATTCTGGATAACGTTATACGTCATGTCGTAATGCTACATAACGTTATACGTTATATCGTAATGCCACATAACGTTATACGCTATATCGTACTGCTAGATAACGTTATACGTTATATCGTAATGCTACATAACGTTATACGTTGTATCGTAATGCTACATAACGTTGTACGTTATATCGTAATGCTACAAAACGTTATACGTTATATCGTAATGCTACATAACGTTATACGTTATAACGTATTACCATATCACGTTATTCGTTATATCGTAATGCTACATAACGTTATAGGTTATATCTTACTGCTACATAACGTTATACGTTATATCGTAATGCTACATAACGTTATACGTTATATCGTAATGCTGCACAACGTTATACGTTATATCGTAATGCTACATAACGTTATACGTTATATCGTAATGCCACATAACGTTATACGCTATATCGTACTGCTAGATAACGTTATACGTTATATCGTAATGCTACATAACGTTATACGTTGTATCGTAATGCTACATAACGTTGTACGTTATATCGTAATGCTACAAAACGTTATACGTTATATCGTAATGCTACATAACGTTATACGTTATAACGTATTACCATATCACGTTATACGTTATATCGTAATGCTACATAACGTTATAGGTTATATCTTACTGCTACATAACGTTATACGTTACATCGTAATGCTACATAACGTTATACGTTATATCGTAATGCTACATAACGTTATACGTTATATCGTAATGCTACATAACGTTATACGTTATATCGTAATGCTACATAACGTTATACGTTATATCGTAATGCTACATAACGTTATACGTTATAACGTATTACCATATAACGTTATACGTTACATCGTAATGCTACATAACGTTATACGTTATATCGTAATGCTACATAACGTTATAGGTTATGACGTAATACTACATAACGTTATACGTTATATCGTAAAGCTACATAACGTTGTACGTTATATCTTACTGCTACATAACGTCATACGTTATATCGTAATGCTACATAACGTTATACGTTATATCGTAATGCTACATAACGTTATACGTTATATGGTAATGCTACATATCGTTATACGTTATAACGTATTACCATATAACGTTATACGTTACATCGTAATGCTACATAACGTTATACGTTATAACGTAATGCTACATAACGTTATACGTTATAACGTAATACTACATAACGTTATACGTTATAACGTAATGCTACATAACGTTATACGTTATAACGTAATACTACATAACGTTATATGTTATAACGTAATACTATATAACGTTATACGTTATATCGTTATGCTACATAACGTTATACGTTATATCGTAATGCTACACAACGTTATACGTTATATTCTAATGCTACATAACGTTATACGTTACATGGTAATGCTGCATATCGTTATACGTTATAACGTATTACCATATAACGTTATTCGTTATATCGTAATGCTACATAACGTTATACGTTATATCGTAATGCTACATAACGTTATACGTTATATCGTAATGCTACATAACGTTATACGTTATAACGTATTACCATATAACGTTATACGTTACATCGTATTGCAACATAACGTTATACGTTATATCGTAATGCTACATAACGTTATACCTTATATCGTAATGCTACATAACGTTATACGTTACATCGTAACGCTATATAACGTTATACGTTACACCTTACAGCTACATAACGTTATACGTTATATCGTAACGCTACATAACGTTATACGTTATATCGTAATGCTACATAACGTTATACGTTATATCTTTCTGCTACATAACGTTATACGTTATATCGTAATGCTACATAACGTTATACGTTATATGGTAATGCTACATATCGTTATACGTTATAACGTATTATCATATAACGTTATACGTTACATCGTAATGCTACATAACGTTATACGTTATATGGTAATGCTACATATCGTTATACGTTATAACGTATTATCATATAACGTTATACGTTACATCGTAATGCTACATAACGTTATACGTTATAACGTAATACTACATAACGTTATATGTTATAACGTAATACTATATAACGTTATACGTTATATCGTTATGCTACATAACGTTATACGTTATATCGTAATGCTACACAACGTTATACGTTATATTGTAATGCTACATAACATTATACGTTATATGGTAATGCTACATATCGTTATAAGTTATAACGTATTACCATATAACGTTATTCGTTATATCGTAATGCTACATAACGTTGTACGTTATATCTTACTGCTACATAACGTTATACGTTATACCGTAATGCTACATAACGTTATACGTTATATCGTAATGCTACATAACGTTATACGTTATATCTTTCTGCTACATAACGTTATACGTTATATCGTAATGCTACATAACGTTATACGTTATATCGTAATGCTACATAACGTTATACGTTATATCGTAATGCTACATAACGTTGTACGTTATATCTTACTGCTACATAACGTTATACGTTATATCGTAATGCTACATAACGTTATACGTTATATCGTAATGCTACATAACGTTGTACGTTATATCCTACTGCTGCATAACGTTATACGTTATATCGTAATGCTACATAACGTTATACGTTATATCGTAATGCTACATAACGTTATACGTTATATCGTAATGCTACATAACGTTATACGTTATATCGTAATGCTACATAACGTTATACGTTAGATCTTTCTGCTACATAACGTTATACGTTATATCGTAATGCTACATAACGTTATACGATATAACGTAATACTACATAATGTTATACGTTATAACGTAATGCTACATAACGTTATACGTTATATGGTAATGCTACATAACGTTACACGTTATAACGTATTACCATATAACGTTATACGTTATAACGTATTACCATATAACGTTATACGTTATATAGTAATGCTACATAACGTTATACGTTATATCTTACTGCTACATAACGTTATGAGTTATATCGTAATGCTACATAACGTAATACGATATAACGTAATACTACATATCGTTATACGTTATAACGTAATACTTCATAACGTTATACGTTATATCGTAATGCTACATAACGTTATACGTTATATCTTTCTGCTACATAACGTTATACGTTATATCGTAATGCTGCACAACGTTATACGTTATAACGTATTACCATATAACGTTATACGTTATATCGTAATGCTACATAGCGTTATACGTTATATCGTAATGCTACATAGCGTTATACGTTATATCGTAATGCTACATAACGTTATACGTTATATCGTAATGCTACATAACGTTATACGTTATAACGTAATACTACATAACGTTATACGTTTTAACGTAATACTATATAACGTTATACGTTATATCGTTATGCTACATAACGTTATACGTTATATCGTAATGCTACACAACGTTATACGTTATATTGTAATGCTACATAACGTTATACGTTATATGGTAATGCTACATATCGTTATACGTTATAACGTATTGCCATATAACGTTATTCGTTATATCGTAATGCTACATAACGTTATACGTTATATCGTAATGCTACATAACGTTATACGTTATATCGTAATGCTACATAACGTTATACGTTATAACGTATTACCATATAACGTTATACGTTACATCGTAAGGCTACATAACGTTATACGTTATATCGTAATGCTACATAACGTTATACGTCATATCGTAATGCTACATAACGTTATACGTTATATCGTAATGCTACATAACGTTATACGCTACATCGTAATGCTACATACCGTTATGCGTTATATCGTAATGCTACATAACGTTATACGTTATAACGTATTACCATATAACGTTATACGTTACATCGTAATGCTACATAACGTTATACGTCATATCGTAATGCTACATAACGTTATACGTTATATGGTAATGCTACATATCGTTATACGTTATATCGTAATGCTACATAACGTTATACGTTATATCGTAATGCTACATAACGTTATACGTTATATCGTATGACCATATAACGTTATACGTTACATCGTAATGCTACATAACGTTATACGTCACATCGTAATGCTACATAACGTTATACGTTATATCGTAATGCTACATAACGTTATACGCTATATCTTACTGCTATATAACGTTATACGTTATATCGTAATGCTACATAACGTTATACGTTATATAGTAATGCTACATAACGTTATACGTTATATCTTACTGCTACATAACGTTATGAGTTATATCGTAATGCTACATAACGTTATACGATATAACGTAATACTACATATCGTTATACGTTATATCGTAATGCTACATAACGTTATACGTTATAACGTATTACCATATAACGTTATACGTTACATCGTAATGCTACATAACGTTATCCGTTATATCGTAATGCTACATAACGTTATACGTTATATCGTAATGCTATATAACGTTATACGCTATATCTTACTGCTATATAACGTTATACGCTATATCGTAATGCTACATAACGTTATACGTTATATCGTAATGCTACATAACGTTATACGTTATATAGTAATGCTACATAACGTTATACGTTATATCTTACTGCTACATAACGTTATACGTTATATCGTAATGCTACATAACGTTATACGTTTAAACGTATTACCATATAACGTTATACGTTACATCGTAATGCTAGATAACATTATACGTCATATCGTAATGCCACATAACGTTATACGCTATATCGTACTGCTAGATAACGTTATGCGTTATATCGTAATGCTACATAACGTTATACGTTATATCGTAATGCTACATAACGTTATACGTTATATCGTAATGCTACATAACGTTATTCGTTATAACGTATTACCATATAACGTTATACGTTACATCGTAATGCTACATAACGTTATATTTTATATCGCAATGCTACACAACGTTATACGTTATATTGTAATGCTACATAACGTTATACGTTATATGGTAATGCTACATATCGTTATACGTTATGACGTATTACCATATAACGTTATTCGTTATATTGTAATGCTACATAACGTTGTACGTTATAACGTATTACCATATAACGTTATAAGTTACATCGTAATGCTACATAACGTTATACGTCATAACGTATTACCATATAACGTTATACGTTACATCGTAATGCTACATAGCGTTATACGTTATATCGTAATGCTACACAACGTTATACGTTATATTGTAATGCTACATAACGTTATACGTTATATCGTAATGCTACATGACGTTATTCGTTATATCGTAATGCTACATAACGTTATACGTTATATGGTAATGCTACATAACGTTATACGCTATAACGTATTACCATATAACGTTATACGTTACATCGTAATGCTAGATAACGTTATACGTCATATCGTAATGCTACATAACGTTATACGTTATATCGTAATGCCACATAACGTTATACGCTATATCGTACTGCTAGATAACGTTATACGTTATATCGTAATGCTACATAACGTTATACGTTGTATCGTAATGCTACATAACGTTGTACGTTATATCGTAATGCTACATAACGTTATACGTTATATAGTAATGCTACATAACGTTATACGTTATATCGTAATGCTACATAACGTTATACGTTATATCGTAATGCTACATAACGTTATACGTTATATCGTAATGCTACATAACGTTATACGTTATAACGTATTACCATATAACGTTATACGTTACATCGTTATGCTACATAACGTTATCCGCTATATCGTAATGCTACATAACGTTATACGTTATATCGTAATGCTACATAACGTTATACGTTTAAACGTATTATCATATAACGTTATACGTTACATCGTAATGCTAGATAACGTTATACGCCATATCGTTATGCTACATAACGTTATACGTTATAACGTATTACCATATAACGTTATATGTTACATCGTAATGCTACATAACGTTATCCGTTATATCGTAATGCTACATAACGTTATACGGTATATCGTAATGCTACATAACGTTATACGTTATATCGTAATGCTACATTACGTTATACGTTTAAACGTATTACCATATAACGTTATCCGTTACATCGTAATGCTAGATAACGTTATACGTTTAAACGTATTACCATATAACGTTATACGTTACATCGTAATGGTAGATAACGTTATACGTCATATCGTAATGCTACATAACGTTATACGTTATAACGTATTACCTTATAACGTTATATGTTACATCGTAATGCTACATAACGTTATCCGTTATATCGTAATGCTACATAACGTTATACGTTATATCGTAATGCTACATAACGTTATACGTTTAAACGTATTACCATATAACGTTATACGTTACATCGTAACGCTAGATAACGTTATACGTCATATCGTAATGCTACATAACGTTATACGTTATATCGTAATGCCACATAACGTTATACGCTATATCGTACTGCTAGATAACGTTATACGTCATATCGTTATGCTACATAACGTTATACGTTATAACGTATTACCATATAACGTTATATGTTACATCGTAATGCTACATAACGTTATCCGTTATATCGTAATGCTACATAACGTTATACGGTATATCGTAATGCTACATAACGTTATACGTTATATCGTAATGCTACATAACGTTATACGTTTAAACGTATTACCATATAACGTTATCCGTTACATCGTAATGCTAGATAACGTTATACGTTTAAACGTATTACCATATAACGTTATACGTTACATCGTAATGCTAGATAACGTTATACGTCATATCGTAATGCTACATAACGTTATACGTTATAACGTATTACCTTATAACGTTATATGTTACATCGTAATGCTACATAACGTTATCCGTTATATCGTAATGCTACATAACGTTATACGTTATATCGTAATGCTACATAACGTTATACGTTTAAACGTATTACCATATAACGTTATACGTTACATCGTAACGCTAGATAACGTTATACGTCATATCGTAATGCTACATAACGTTATACGTTATATCGTAATGCCACATAACGTTATACGCTATATCGTACTGCTAGATAACGTTATACGTTATATCGTAATGCTACATAACGTTATACGTTGTATCGTAATGCTACATAACGTTGTACGTTATATCGTAATGCTACATAACGTTATACGTTATATAGTAATGCTACATAATGTTATACGTTATAACGTATTACCATATAACGTTATACGTTATATCGTAATGCTACCTAACGTTATAGGTTATATCTTACTGCTACATAACGTTATACGTTATATCGTAATGCTACATAACGTTATACGTTATATCGTAATGCTGCACAACCTTATACGTTATAACGTATTACCATATAACGTTATACGTTATATCGTAATGCTACATAGCGTTATACGTTATATCGTAATGCTACATAGCGTTATACGTTATATCGTAATGCTACATAACGTTATACGTTATATCGTAATGCTACATAACGTTATACGTTATATCGTAATGCTACATAACGTTATACGTTATATCGTAATGCTACATAACGTTATACGTTATAACGTATTACCATATAACGTTATACGTTACATCGTAAGGCTACATAACGTTATACGTTATATCGTAATGCTACATAACGTTATACGTCATATCGTAATGCTACATAACGTTATACGTTATATCGTAATGCTACATAACGTTATACGCTACATCGTAATGCTACATACCGTTATGCGTTATATCGTAATGCTACATAACGTTATACGTTATAACGTATTACCATATAACGTTATACGTTACATCGTAATGCTACATAACGTTATACGTCATATCGTAATGCTACATAACGTTATACGTTATATGGTAATGCTACATATCGTTATACGTTATATCGTAATGCTACATAACGTTATACGTTATATCGTAATGCTACATAACGTTATACGTTATATCGTATGACCATATAACGTTATACGTTACATCGTAATGCTACATAACGTTATACGTCACATCGTAATGCTACATAACGTTATACGTTATATCGTAATGCTACATAACGTTATACGCTATATCTTACTGCTATATAACGTTATACGTTATATCGTAATGCTACATAACGTTATACGTTATATAGTAATGCTACATAACGTTATACGTTATATCTTACTGCTACATAACGTTATGAGTTATATCGTAATGCTACATAACGTTATACGATATAACGTAATACTACATATCGTTATACGTTATATCGTAATGCTACATAACGTTATACGTTATAACGTATTACCATATAACGTTATACGTTACATCGTAATGCTACATAACGTTATCCGTTATATCGTAATGCTACATAACGTTATACGTTATATCGTAATGCTATATAACGTTATACGCTATATCTTACTGCTATATAACGTTATACGCTATATCGTAATGCTACATAACGTTATACGTTATATCGTAATGCTACATAACGTTATACGTTATATAGTAATGCTACATAACGTTATACGTTATATCTTACTGCTACATAACGTTATACGTTATATCGTAATGCTACATAACGTTATACGTTTAAACGTATTACCATATAACGTTATACGTTACATCGTAATGCTAGATAACGTTATACGTCATATCGTAATGCTACATAACGTTATACGTTATATCGTAATGCCACATAACGTTATACGCTATATCGTACTGCTAGATAACGTTATACGTCATATCGTTATGCTACATAACGTTATACGTTATAACGTATTACCATATAACGTTATATGTTACATCCTAATGCTACATAACGTTATCCGTTATATCGTAATGCTACATAACGTTATACGGTATATCGTAATGCTACATAACGTTATACGTTATATCGTAATGCTACATAACGTTATACGTTTAAACGTATTACCATATAACGTTATCCGTTACATCGTAATGCTAGATAACGTTATACGTTTAAACGTATTACCATATAACGTTATACGTTACATCGTAATGCTAGATAACGTTATACGTCATATCGTAATGCTACATAACGTTATACGTTATAACGTATTACCTTATAACGTTATATGTTACATCGTAATGCTACATAACGTTATCCGTTATATCGTAATGCTACATAACGTTATACGTTATATCGTAATGCTACATAACGTTATACGTTTAAACGTATTACCATATAACGTTATACGTTACATCGTAACGCTAGATAACGTTATACGTCATATCGTAATGCTACATAACGTTATCCGTTATATCGTAATGCTACATAACGTTATACGTTATATCGTAATGCTATATAACGTTATACGCTATATCTTACTGCTATATAACGTTATACGCTATATCGTAATGCTACATAACGTTATACGTTATATAGTAATGCTACATAACGTTATACGTTATATCTTACTGCTACATAACGTTATACGTTATATCGTAATGCTACATAACGTTATACGTTTAAACGTATTACCATATAACGTTATACGTTACATCGTAATGCTAGATAACATTATACGTCATATCGTAATGCCACGTAACGTTATACGCTATATCGTACTGCTAGATAACGTTATGCGTTATATCGTAATGCTACATAACGTTATACGTTATATCGTAATGCTACATAACGTTATACGTTATATCGTAATGCTACATAACGTTATACGTTATAACGTATTACCATATAACGTTATACGTTACATCGTAATGCTACATAACGTTATATTTTATATCGCAATGCTACACAACGTTATACGTTATATTGTAATGCTACATAACGTTATACGTTATATGGTAATGCTACATATCGTTATACGTTATGACGTATTACCATATAACGTTATTCGTTATATTGTAATGCTACATAACGTTGTACGTTATAACGTATTACCATATAACGTTATAAGTTACATCGTAATGCTACATAACGTTATACGTCATAACGTATTACCATATAACGTTATACGTTACATCGTAATGCTACATAACGTTATACGTTATATCGTAATGCTACACAACGTTATACGTTATATTGTAATGCTACATAACGTTATACGTTATATCGTAATGCTACATGACGTTATTCGATATATCGTAATGCTACATAACGTTATACGTTATATGGTAATGCTACATAACGTTATACGCTATAACGTATTACCATATAACGTTATACGTTACATCGTAATGCTAGATAACGTTATACGTCATATCGTAATGCTACATAACGTTATACGTTATATCGTAATGCCACATAACGTTATACGCTATATCGTACTGCTAGATAACGTTATACGTTATATCGTAATGCTACATAACGTTATACGTTGTATCGTAATGCTACATAACGTTGTACGTTATATCGTAATGCTACATAACGTTATACGTTATATAGTAATGCTACATAACGTTATACGTTATATCGTAATGCTACATAACGTTATACGTTATATCGTAATGCTACATAACGTTATACGTTATATCGTAATGCTACATAACGTTATACGTTATAACGTATTACCATATAACGTTATACGTTACATCGTTATGCTACATAACGTTATCCGCTATATCGTAATGCTACATAACGTTATACGTTATATCGTAATGCTACATAACGTTATACGTTTAAACGTATTACCATATAACGTTATACGTTACATCGTAATGCTAGATAACGTTATACGTCATATCGTTATGCTACATAACGTTATACGTTATAACGTATTACCATATAACGTTATATGTTACATCGTAATGCTACATAACGTTATCCGTTATATCGTAATGCTACATAACGTTATACGGTATATCGTAATGCTACATAACGTTATACGTTATATCGTAATGCTACATAACGTTATACGTTTAAACGTATTACCATATAACGTTATCCGTTACATCGTAATGCTAGATAACGTTATACGTTTAAACGTATTACCATATAACGTTATACGTTACATCGTAATGCTAGATAACGTTATACGTCATATCGTAATGCTACATAACGTTATACGTTATAACGTATTACCTTATAACGTTATATGTTACATCGTAATGCTACATAACGTTATCCGTTATATCGTAATGCTACATAACGTTATACGTTATATCGTAATGCTACATAACGTTATACGTTTAAACGTATTACCATATAACGTTATACGTTACATCGTAACGCTAGATAACGTTATACGTCATAACGTAATGCTACATAACGTTATACGTTATATCGTAATGCCACATAACGTTATACGCTATATCGTACTGCTAGATAACGTTATACGTTATATCGTAATGCTACATAACGTTATACGTTGTATCGTAATGCTACATAACGTTGTACGTTATATCGTAATGCTACATAACGTTATACGTTATATAGTAATGCTACATAACGTTATACGTTATAACGTATTACCATATAACGTTATACGTTATATCGTAATGCTACCTAACGTTATAGGTTATATCTTACTGCTACATAACGTTATACGTTATATCGTAATGCTACATAACGTTATACGTTATATCGTAATGCTGCACAACCTTATACGTTATAACGTATTACCATATAACGTTATACGTTACATCGTAATGCTACATAACGTTATACGTTATATCGTAATGCTACATAACGTTATACGTTATATCGTAATGCTACATAACGTTATACGTTATATCGTAATGCTACATAACGTTATACGTTATAACGTATTACCATATAACGTTATACGTTACATCGTAATGCTACATAACGTTATCCGCTATATCGTAATGCTACATAACGTTATACGTTATATCGTAATGCTACATAACGTTATACGTTATAACGTATTACCATATAACGTTATACGTTACATCGTAATTCTGGATAACGTTATACGTCATGTCGTAATGTTACATAACGTTATACGTTATATCGTAATGCCACATAACGTTATACGCTATATCGTACTGCTAGATAACGTTATACGTTATATCGTAATGCTACATAACGTTATACGTTGTATCGTAATGCTACATAACGTTGTACGTTATATCGTAATGCTACAAAACGTTATACGTTATATCGTAATGCTACACAACGTTATACGTTATAACGTATTACCATATCACGTTATACGTTATATCGTAATGCTACATAACGTTATAGGTTATATCTTACTGCTACATAACGTTATACGTTATATCGTAATGCTGCACAACGTTATACGTTATATCGTAATGCTACATAACGTTATACGTTATATCGTAATGCTACATAACGTTATACGTTATATCGTAATGCTACTTAACGTTATACGTTATTACGTATTACCATATAACGTTATACGTTACATCGTAATGCTACATAACGTTATACTTTATATCGTAATGCTACATAACGTTATACGTTATAACGTAATACTACATAACGTTATATGTTATAACGTATTACTATATAACGTTATACGTTATATAGTAATGCTACATAACGTTATACGTTATATCGTAATGCTACATAACGTTATACGTTGTATCGTAATGCTACATAACGTTGTACGTTATATCGTAATGCTACATAACGTTATACGTTATATAGTAATGCTACATAACGTTATACGTTATATCGTAATGCTACATAACGTTATACGTTATATCGTAATGCTACATAACGTTATACGTTATATCGTAATGCTACATAACGTTATACGTTATAACGTATTACCATATAACGTTATACGTTACATCGTTATGCTACATAACGTTATCCGCTATATCGTAATGCTACATAACGTTATACGTTATATCGTAATGCTACATAACGTTATACGTTTAAACGTATTACCATATAACGTTATACGTTACATCGTAATGCTAGATAACGTTATACGTCATATCGTTATGCTACATAACGTTATACGTTATAACGTATTACCATATAACGTTATATGTTACATCGTAATGCTACATAACGTTATCCGTTATATCGTAATGCTACATAACGTTATACGGTATATCGTAATGCTACATAACGTTATACGTTATATCGTAATGCTACATAACGTTATACGTTTAAACGTATTACCATATAACGTTATCCGTTACATCGTAATGCTAGATAACGTTATACGTTTAAACGTATTACCATATAACGTTATACGTTACATCGTAATGCTAGATAACGTTATACGTCATATCGTAATGCTACATAACGTTATACGTTATAACGTATTACCTTATAACGTTATATGTTACATCGTAATGCTACATAACGTTATCCGTTATATCGTAATGCTACATAACGTTATACGTTATATCGCAATGCTACATAACGTTATACGTTTAAACGTATTACCATATAACGTTATACGTTACATCGTAACGCTAGATAACGTTATACGTCATATCGTAATGCTACATAACGTTATACGTTATATCGTAATGCCACATAACGTTATACGCTATATCGTACTGCTAGATAACGTTATACGTTATATCGTAATGCTACATAACGTTATACGTTGTATCGTAATGCTACATAACGTTGTACGTTATATCGTAATGCTACATAACGTTATACGTTATATAGTAATGCTACATAACGTTATACGTTATAACGTATTACCATATAACGTTATACGTTATATCGTAATGCTACCTAACGTTATAGGTTATATCTTACTGCTACATAACGTTATACGTTATATCGTAATGCTACATAACGTTATACGTTATATCGTAATGCTGCACAACCTTATACGTTATAACGTATTACCATATAACGTTATACGTTACATCGTAATGCTACATAACGTTATACGTTATATCGTAATGCTACATAACGTTATACGTTATATCGTAATGCTACATAACGTTATACGTTATATCGTAATGCTACATAACGTTATACGTTATAACGTATTACCATATAACGTTATACGTTACATCGTAATGCTACATAACGTTATCCGCTATATCGTAATGCTACATAACGTTATACGTTATATCGTAATGCTACATAACGTTATACGTTATAACGTATTACCATATAACGTTATACGTTACATCGTAATTCTGGATAACGTTATACGTCATGTCGTAATGTTACATAACGTTATACGTTATATCGTAATGCCACATAACGTTATACGCTATATCGTAGTGCTAGATAACGTTATACGTTATATCGTAATGCTACATAACGTTATACGTTGTATCGTAATGCTACATAACGTTGTACGTTATATCGTAATGCTACAAAACGTTATACGTTATATCGTAATGCTACACAACGTTATACGTTATAACGTATTACCATATCACGTTATACGTTATATCGTAATGCTACATAACGTTATAGGTTATATCTTACTGCTACATAACGTTATACGTTATATCGTAATGCTGCACAACGTTATACGTTATATCGTAATGCTACATAACGTTATACGTTATATCGTAATGCTACATAACGTTATACGTTATATCGTAATGCTACTTAACGTTATACGTTATTACGTATTACCATATAACGTTATACGTTACATCGTAATGCTACATAACGTTATACTTTATATCGTAATGCTACATAACGTTATACGTTATAACGTAATACTACATAACGTTATATGTTATAACGTATTACTATATAACGTTATACGTTATATCGTTATGCTACATAACGTTATACGTTATATCGTAATGCTACACAACGTTATACGTTATATTGTAATGCTACATAACGTTATACGTTATATGGTAATGCTACATATCGTTATACGTTATAACGTATTACCATATAACGTTATTCGTTATATCGTAGTGCTACATAACGTCATACGTTATATCGTAATGGTACATAACGTTATACGTTATATCGTAATGCTACATAACGTTATACGTTATATCGTAATGCTACATAACGTTATACGTTATAACGTATTACCATATAACGTTATACGTTACATCGTAATGCAACATAACGTTATACGTTATATCGTAATGCTACATAACGTTATACCTTATATCGTAATGCTACATAACGTTATACGTTACATCGTAATGCTATATAACGTTATACGTTACACCTTACAGCTACATAACGTTACACGTTATATCGTAATGCTACATAACGTTATACGGTATATCGTAATACTACATAACGTTATACGTTATATCTTTATGCTACATATCGTTATACGTTATAACGTATTACCATATAACGTTATACGTTACATCGTAATGCTACATAACGTTATACGTTATAACGTAATGCTACATAACGTTATACATTATAACGTAATACTACATAACGTTATATGTTATAACGTAATACTATATAACGTTATACGTTATATCGTTATGCTACATAACGTTATACGTTATATCGTAATGCTACACAACGTTATACGTTATATTGTAATGCTACATAACGTTATACGTTATATGGTAATGCTACATATCGTTATACGTTATAACGTAATGCTACATAACGTTATACGTTATATTGTAATGCTACATAACGTTATCCGCTATATCGTAATGCTACATAACGTTATACGTTATATCGTAATGCTACATAACGTTATACGTTATAACGTATTACCATATAACGTTATACGTTACATCGTAATTCTGGATAACGTTATACGTCATGTCGTAATGCTACATAACGTTATACGTTATATCGTAATGCCACATAACGTTATACGCTATATCGTACTGCTAGATAACGTTATACGTTATATCGTAATGCTACATAACGTTATACGTTGTATCGTAATGCTACATAACGTTGTACGTTATATCGTAATGCTACAAAACGTTATACGTTATATCGTAATGCTACATAACGTTATACGTTATAACGTATTACCATATAACGTTATACGTTACATCGTAATTCTGGATAACGTTATACGTCATGTCGTAATGCTACATAACGTTATACGTTATATCGTAATGCCACATAACGTTATACGCTATATCGTACTGCTAGATAACGTTATACGTTATATCGTAATGCTACATAACGTTATACGTTGTATCGTAATGCTACATAACGTTGTACGTTATATCGTAATGCTACAAAACGTTATACGTTATATCGTAATGCTACATAACGTTATACGTTATATCGTAATGCTACATAACGTTATACGTTATATCGTAATGCGCCATAACGATATACGTTATATCGTAATGCTGCACAACGTTATACGTTATATCGCAATGCTACATATCGTTATACGATAAAACGTAATACTACATAACGTTATACGTTATAACGTAATACTACCTAACGTTATACGTTATATTGTAATGCTACATAACGTTGTACGTTATAACGTAATGCTACATAACGTTATACGTTATATCGTAATGCTACATAACGTTATACGTTATATCGTAATGCTGCACAACGTTATAAGTTATATCGTAATGCTACATAACGTTATACGCTACATCGTAATGCTACATAACGTTATACGTTATATCGTAATGCTACATAACGTTATACGTTATATCGTAATGCTACATAACGTTATACGTTATATCGTAATGCTACATAACGTTATACGTTATATCGTAATGCTACATAACGTTATACGTTATAACGTATTACCATATAACGTTATACGTTACATCGTAATGCTACATAACGTTATACGTTATATCGTAATGCTACATAACGTTATAGGTTATGACGTAATACTACATAACGTTATACGTTATATCGTAAAGCTACATAACGTTGTACGTTATATCTTACTGCTACATAACGTTATACGTTATATCGTAATGCTACATAACGTTATACGTTAAGTCGTAATGCTACATAACGTTATACGTTATATGGTAATGCTACATATCGTTATACGTTATAACGTATTACCATATAACGTTATACGTTACATCGTAATGCTACATAACGTTATACGTTATAACGTAATGCTACATAACGTTATACGTTATAACGTAATACTACATAACGTTATATGTTATAACGTAATACTATATAACGTTATACGTTATATCGTTATGCTACATAACGTTATACGTTATATCGTAATGCTACACAACGTTATACGTTATATTGTAATGCTACATAACGTTATACGTTATATGGTAATGCTACATATCGTTATACGTTATAACGTATTACCATATAACGTTATTCGTTATATCGTAATGCTACATAACGTTATACGTTATATCGTAATGCTACATAACGTTATACGTTATATCGTAATGCTACATAACGTTATACGTTATAACGTATTACCATATAACGTTATACGTTACATCGTAATGCAACATAACGTTATACGTTATATCGTAATGCTACATAACGTTATACCTTATATCGTAATGCTACATAACGTTATACGTTACATCGTAATGCTATATAACGTTATACGTTACACCTTACAGCTACATAACGTTATACGTTATATCGTAACGCTACATAACGTTATACGTTATATCGTAATGCTACATAACGTTATACGTTATATCTTTCTGCTACATAACGTTATACGTTATATCGTAATGCTACATAACGTTATACGTTATATGGTAATGCTACATATCGTTATACGTTATAACGTATTACATATAACGTTATACGTTACATCGTAATGCTACATAACGTTATACGTTATAACGTAATGCTACATAACGTTATACGTTATAACGTAATACTACATAACGTTATATGTTATAACGTAATACTATATAACGTTATACGTTATATCGTTATGCTACATAACGTTATACGTTATATCGTAATGCTACACAACGTTATACGTTATATTGTAATGCTACATAACGTTATACGTTATATGGTAATGCTACATATCGTTATAAGTTATAACGTATTACCATATAACGTTATTCGTTATATCGTAATGCTACATAACGTTGTACGTTATATCTTACTGCTACATAACGTTATACGTTATATCGTAATGCTACATAACGTTATACGTTATATCGTAATGCTACATAACGTTATACGTTATATCTTTCTGCTACATAACGTTATACGTTATATCGTAATGCTACATAACGTTATACGTTATATCGTAATGCTACATAACGTTATACGTTATATCGTAATGCTACATAACGTTGTACGTTATATCTTACTGCTGCATAACGTTATACGTTATATCGTAATGCTACATAACGTTATACGTTATATCGTAATGCTACATAACGTTATACGTTATATCTTTCTGCTACATAACGTTATACGTTATATCGTAATGCTACATAACGTTATACGTTATATCGTAATGCTACATAACGTTATATGTTATATCGTAATGCTACATAACGTTGTACGTTATATCCTACTGCTGCATAACGTTATACGTTATATCGTAATGCTACATAACGTTATACGTTATATCGTAATGCTACATAACGTTATACGTTATATCGTAATGCAACATAACGTTATACGTTATATCGTAATGCTACATAACGTTATACGTTAGATCTTTCTGCTACATAACGTTATACGTTATATCGTAATGCTACATAACGTTATACGATATAACGTAATACTACATAATGTTATACGTTATAACGTAATGCTACATAACGTTATACGTTATATGGTAATGCTACATAACGTTACACGTTATAACGTATTACCATATAACGTTATACGTTATAACGTATTACCATATAACGTTATACGTTATATAGTAATGCTACATAACGTTATACGTTATATCTTACTGCTACATAACGTTATGAGTTATATCGTAATGCTACATAACGTAATACGATATAACGTAATACTACATATCGTTATACGTTATAACGTAATACTTCATAACGTTATACGTTATATCGTAATGCTACATAACGTTATACGTTATATCATTCTGCTACATAACGTTATACGTTATATCGTAATGCTGCATAGCGTTATACGTTATATCGTAAAGCTACATAACGTTATACGTTATATCGTAATGCTACATAACGTTATACGTTATAACGTAATACTACATAACGTTATACGTTTTAACGTAATACTATATAACGTTATACGTTATATCGTTATGCTACATAACGTTATACGTTATATCGTAATGCTACATAACGTTATACGTTATATCTTTCTGCTACATAACGTTATACGTTATATCGTAATGCTACATAACGTTATACGTTATATGGTAATGCTACATATCGTTATACGTTATAACGTATTACATATAACGTTATACGTTACATCGTAATGCTACATAACGTTATACGTTATAACGTAATGCTACATAACGTTATACGTTATAACGTAATACTACATAACGTTATATGTTATAACGTAATACTATATAACGTTATACGTTATATCGTTATGCTACATAACGTTATACGTTATATCGTAATGCTACACAACGTTATACGTTATATTGTAATGCTACATAACGTTATACGTTATATGGTAATGCTACATATCGTTATAAGTTATAACGTATTACCATATAACGTTATTCGTTATATCGTAATGCTACATAACGTTGTACGTTATATCTTACTGCTACATAACGTTATACGTTATATCGTAATGCTACATAACGTTATACGTTATATCGTAATGCTACATAACGTTATACGTTATATCTTTCTGCTACATAACGTTATACGTTATATCGTAATGCTACATAACGTTATACGTTATATCGTAATGCTACATAACGTTATACGTTATATCGTAATGCTACATAACGTTGTACGTTATATCTTACTGCTGCATAACGTTATACGTTATATCGTAATGCTACATAACGTTATACGTTATATCGTAATGCTACATAACGTTATACGTTATATCTTTCTGCTACATAACGTTATACGTTATATCGTAATGCTACATAACGTTATACGTTATATCGTAATGCTACATAACGTTATACGTTATATCGTAATGCTACATAACGTTGTACGTTATATCCTACTGCTGCATAACGTTATACGTTATATCGTAATGCTACATAACGTTATACGTTATATCGTAATGCTACATAACGTTATACGTTATATCTTTCTGCTACATAACGTTATACGTTATATCGTAATGCTACATAACGTTATACGTTATATCGTAATACTACATAACGTTATACGTTATATCGTAATGCTACATAACGTTATACGATATAACGTAATACTACATAATGTTATACGTTATAACGTAATGCTACATAACGTTATACGTTATATGGTAATGCTACATAACGTTACACGTTATAACGTATTACCATATAACGTTATACGTTATAACGTATTACCATATAACGTTATACGTTATATAGTAATGCTACATAACGTTATACGTTATATCTTACTGCTACATAACGTTATGAGTTATATCGTAATGCTACATAACGTAATACGATATAACGTAATACTACATATCGTTATACGTTATAACGTAATACTTCATAACGTTATACGTTATATCGTAATGCTACATAACGTTATACGTTATATCATTCTGCTACATAACGTTATACGTTATATCGTAATGCTGCATAGCGTTATACGTTATATCGTAAAGCTACATAACGTTATACGTTATATCGTAATGCTACATAACGTTATACGTTATGACGTAATACTACATAACGTTATACGTTTTAACGTAATACTATATAACGTTATACGTTATATCGTTATGCTACATAACGTTATACGTTATATCGTAATGCTACACAACGTTATACGTTATATTGTAATGCTACATAACGTTATACGTTATATGGTAACGCTACATATCGTTATACGTTATAACGTATTGCCATATAACGTTATTCGTTATATCGTAATGCTACATAACGTTATACGTTATATCGTAATGCTACATAACGTTATACGTTATATCGTAATGCTACATAACGTTATACGTTATAACGTATTACCATATAACGTTATACGTTACATCGTAAGGCTACATAACGTTATACGTTATATCGTAATGCTACATAACGTTATACGTCATATCGTAATGCTACATAACGTTATACGTTATATCGTAATGCTACATAACGTTATACGCTACATCATAATGCTACATATCGTTATGCGTTATATCGTAATGCTACATAACGTTATACGTTATAACGTATTACCATATAACGTTATACGTTACATCGTAATGCTACATAACGTTATACGTCATATCGTAATGCTACATAACGTTATACGTTATATGGTAATGCTACATATCGTTATACGTTATATCGTAATGCTACATAACGTTATACGTTATATCGTAATGCTACATAACGTTATACGCTATATCTTACTGCTATATAACGTTATACGTTATATCGTAATGCTACATAACGTTATACGTTATATAGTAATGCTACATAACGTTATACGTTATATCTTACTGCTACATAACGTTATGAGTTATATCGTAATGCTACATAACGTTATACGATATAACGTAATACTACATATCGTTATACGTTATATCGTAATGCTACATAACGTTATACGTTATAACGTATTACCATATAACGTTATACGTTACATCGTAATGCTACATAACGTTATCCGTTATATCGTAATGCTACATAACGTTATACGTTATATCGTAATGCTATATAACGTTATACGCTATATCTTACTGCTATATAACGTTATACGTTATATCGTAATGCTACATAACGTTATACGTTATATAGTAATGCTACATAACGTTATACGTTATATCTTACTGCTACATAACGTTATACGTTATATCGTAATGCTACATAACGTTATACGTTTAAACGTATTACCATATAACGTTATACGTTACATCGTAATGCTAGATAACATTATACGTCATATCGTAATGCCACATAACGTTATACGCTATATCGTACTGCTAGATAACGTTATGCGTTATATCGTAATGCTACATAACGTTATACGTTATATCGTAATGCTACATAACGTTATACGTTATATCGTAATGCTACATAACGTTATACGTTATAACGTATTACCATATAACGTTATACGTTACATCGTAATGCTACATAACGTTATATTTTATATCGCAATGCTACACAACGTTATACGTTATACTGTAATGCTACATAACGTCATACGTTATATGGTAATGCTACATATCGTTATACGTTATGACGTATTACCATATAACGTTATTCGTTATATTGTAATGCTACATAACGTTGTACGTTATAACGTATTACCATATAACGTTATAAGTTACATCGTAATGCTACATAACGTTATACGTCATAACGTATTACCATATAACGTTATACGTTACATCGTAATGCTACATAACGTTATACGTTATATCGTAATGCTACACAACGTTATACGTTATATTGTAATGCTTCATAACGTTATACGTTATATCGTAATGCTACATGACGTTATTCGTTATATCGTAATGCTACATAACGTTATACGTTATATGGTAATGCTACATAACGTTATACGCTATAACGTATTACCATATAACGTTATACGTTATATAGTAATGCTACATAACGTTATACGTTATATCTTACTGCTACATAACGTTATGAGTTATATTGTAATGCTACATAACGTTATAAGTTATATGGTAATGCTACATAACGTTATACGATATAATGTATTACCATATAACGTTATACATTATATCGCAATGCTACATAACGTTATACGTTATATCGTAATGCTACACAACGTTATACGTTATGTCGGAATGCTACATAACGTTATACGTTATATCGTAATGCTACATGACGTTATACGTTATATCGTAATGCTACATAACGTTATACGTTATATCCTAATGCTACATAACGTTATACGCTGTATCGTAATGCTACATAACGTTATACGATATAACGTAATACTACATAACGTTATACGTTATATTGTAATGCTACATAACGTTATAAGTTATATGGTAATGCTACATAACGTTATACGTTATAATGTATTACCGTATAACGTTATACATTATATCGTAATGCTACATAACGTTATACGTTATGTCGTAATGCTACACAACGTTATACGTTATATTGTAATGCTACATAACGTTATACGTTATATTGTAATGCTACATAACGTTATAAGTTATATGGTAATGCTACATAACGTTATACGATATAATGTATTACCATATAACGTTATACATTATATCGTAATGCTACATAACGTTATACGTTATAAAGTAATACTACATAACGTTATACGTTATATTGTAATGCTACATAACGTTATAAGTTATATGGTAATGCTACATAACGTTATACGTTATATGGTAATGCTACATATCGTTATACGCTATAACGTATTACCATATAACGTTATTCGTTATATCGTAATGCTACATAACGTTATACGTTATATCGTAATGCTACATAACGTTATACGTTATGTCGGAATGCTACATAACCTTATACGTTATATCGTAATGCTACATGACGTTATACGTTATATCGTAATGCTACATAACGTTATACGTTATATTGTAATGCCACACAACGTTATACGTTATAACGTATTACCATATAACCTTATACGTTATATAGTAATGCTACATAACGTTATACGTTATATCTTACTGCTACATAACGTTATGAGTTATATCGTAATGCTACATAACGTTATACGATATAACGTAATACTACATATCGTTATACGTTATTACGTAATACTACATAACGTTATACGTTATATTGTAATGCTACATAATGTTGTACGTTATATCGTAATGCTACATAACGTTATACGTTATATCCTAATGCTACATAACGTTATACGCTGTATCGTAATGCTACATAACGTTATACGTTATATGGTAATGCTACATATCGTTATACGTTATATTGTAATGCTACATAACGTTATAAGTTATATGGTAATGCTACATAACGTTATACGATATAATGTATTACCATATAACGTTATACATTATATCGTAATGCTACATAACGTTATACGTTATATCGTAATGCTACATAACGTTATACTTTATATTCTAATGCTACATAACGTTATACGCTGTATCGTAATGCTACATAACGTTATACGTTATAACGTAATACTACATAACGTTATACGTTATATTGTAATGCTACATAACGTTATAAGTTATATCGTAATGCTACATAACGTTATACGTTATATCGTAATGCTACATAACGTTATAAGTTATAACGTATTACCATATAACGTTATACGTTACATCGTAATGCTACATAACGTTATACGTTATATCGTAATGCTATACAACGTTATACGTTATATCGTAATGCTACATGACGTTATACGTTATATCGTAATGCTACATAACGTTATACGTTATATGGTAACGCTACATATCGTTATACGTTATAACGTATTGCCATATAACGTTATTCGTTATATCGTAATGCTACATAACGTTATACGTTATATCGTAATGCTGCATAGCGTTATACGTTATATCGTAAAGCTACATAACGTTATACGTTATATCGTAATGCTACATAACGTTATACGTTATAACGTAATACTACATAACGTTATACGTTTTAACGTAATACTATATAACGTTATACGTTATATCGTTATGCTACATAACGTTATACGTTATATCGTAATGCTACACAACGTTATACGTTATATTGTAATGCTACATAACGTTATACGTTATATGGTAACGCTACATATCGTTATACGTTATAACGTATTGCCATATAACGTTATTCGTTATATCGTAATGCTACATAACGTTATACGTTATATCGTAATGCTACATAACGTTATACGTTATATCGTAATGCTACATAACGTTATACGTTATAACGTATTACCATATAACGTTATACGTTACATCGTAAGGCTACATAACGTTATACGTTATATCGTAATGCTACATAACGTTATACGTCATATCGTAATGCTACATAACGTTATACGTTATATCGTAATGCTACATAACGTTATACGCTACATCGTAATGCTACATATCGTTATGCGTTATATCGTAATGCTACATAACGTTATACGTTATAACGTATTACCATATAACGTTATACGTTACATCGTAATGCTACATAACGTTATACGTCATATCGTAATGCTACATAACGTTATACGTTATATGGTAATGCTACATATCGTTATACGTTATATCGTAATGCTACATAACGTTATACGTTATATCGTAATGCTACATAACGTTATACGCTATATCTTACTGCTATATAACGTTATACGTTATATCGTAATGCTACATAACGTTATACGTTATATAGTAATGCTACATAACGTTATACGTTATATCTTACTGCTACATAACGTTATGAGTTATATCGTAATGCTACATAACGTTATACGATATAACGTAATACTACATATCGTTATACGTTATATCGTAATGCTACATAACGTTATACGTTATAACGTATTACCATATAACGTTATACGTTACATCGTAATGCTACATAACGTTATCCGTTATATCGTAATGCTACATAACGTTATACGTTATATCGTAATGCTATATAACGTTATACGCTATATCTTACTGCTATATAACGTTATACGTTATATCGTAATGCTACATAACGTTATACGTTATATAGTAATGCTACATAACGTTATACGTTATATCTTACTGCTACATAACGTTATACGTTATATCGTAATGCTACATAACGTTATACGTTTAAACGTATTACCATATAACGTTATACGTTACATCGTAATGCTAGATAACATTATACGTCATATCGTAATGCCACATAACGTTATACGCTATATCGTACTGCTAGATAACGTTATGCGTTATATCGTAATGCTACATAACGTTATACGTTATATCGTAATGCTACATAACGTTATACGTTATATCGTAATGCTACATAACGTTATACGTTATAACGTATTACCATATAACGTTATACGTTACATCGTAATGCTACATAACGTTATATTTTATATCGCAATGCTACACAACGTTATACGTTATACTGTAATGCTACATAACGTCATACGTTATATGGTAATGCTACATATCGTTATACGTTATGACGTATTACCATATAACGTTATTCGTTATATTGTAATGCTACATAACGTTGTACGTTATAACGTATTACCATATAACGTTATAAGTTACATCGTAATGCTACATAACGTTATACGTCATAACGTATTACCATATAACGTTATACGTTACATCGTAATGCTACATAACGTTATACGTTATATCGTAATGCTACACAACGTTATACGTTATATTGTAATGCTTCATAACGTTATACGTTATATCGTAATGCTACATGACGTTATTCGTTATATCGTAATGCTACATAACGTTATACGTTATATGGTAATGCTACATAACGTTATACGCTATAACGTATTACCATATAACGTTATACGTTATATAGTAATGCTACATAACGTTATACGTTATATCTTACTGCTACATAACGTTATGAGTTATATTGTAATGCTACATAACGTTATAAGTTATATGGTAATGCTACATAACGTTATACGATATAATGTATTACCATATAACGTTATACATTATATCGCAATGCTACATAACGTTATACGTTATATCGTAATGCTACACAACGTTATACGTTATGTCGGAATGCTACATAACGTTATACGTTATATCGTAATGCTACATGACGTTATACGTTATATCGTAATGCTACATAACGTTATACGTTATATCCTAATGCTACATAACGTTATACGCTGTATCGTAATGCTACATAACGTTATACGATATAACGTAATACTACATAACGTTATACGTTATATTGTAATGCTACATAACGTTATAAGTTATATGGTAATGCTACATAACGTTATACGTTATAATGTATTACCGTATAACGTTATACATTATATCGTAATGCTACATAACGTTATACGTTATGTCGTAATGCTACACAACGTTATACGTTATATTGTAATGCTACATAACGTTATACGTTATATTGTAATGCTACATAACGTTATAAGTTATATGGTAATGCTACATAACGTTATACGATATAATGTATTACCATATAGCGTTATAAATTATATCGTAATGCTACATAACGTTATACGTTATAAAGTAATACTACATAACGTTATACGTTATATTGTAATGCTACATAACGTTATAAGTTATATGGTAATGCTACATAACGTTATACGTTATATGGTAATGCTACATATCGTTATACGCTATAACGTATTACCATATAACGTTATTCGTTATATCGTAATGCTACATAACGTTATACGTTATATCGTAATGCTACATAACGTTATACGTTATGTCGGAATGCTACATAACCTTATACGTTATATCGTAATGCTACATGACGTTATACGTTATATCGTAATGCTACATAACGTTATACGTTATATTGTAATGCCACACAACGTTATACGTTATAACGTATTACCATATAACCTTATACGTTATATAGTAATGCTACATAACGTTATACGTTATATCTTACTGCTACATAACGTTATAAGTTATATGGTAATGCTACATAACGTTATACGATATAATGTATTACCATATAACGTTATACATTATATCGTAATGCTACATAACGTTATACGTTATATCGTAATGCTACATAACGTTATACGTTATATCGTAATGCTACATAACGTTATAAGTTATAACGTATTACCATATAACGTTATACGTTACATCGTAATGCTACATAACGTTATACGTTATATCGTAATGCTACACAACGTTATACGTTATATCGTAATGCTACATGACGTTATACGTTATATCGTAATGCTACATAACGTTATACGTTATATAGTAATGCCACACAACGTTATACGTTATAACGTATTACCATATAACCTTATACGTTATATAGTAATGCTACATAACGTTATACGTTATATCGTAATGCTACATGACGTTATACGTTATATCGTAATGCTACATAACGTTATACGTTATATTGTAATGCCACACAACGTTATACGTTATAACGTATTACCATATAACCTTATACGTTATATAGTAATGCTACATAACGTTATACGTTATATCTTACTGCTACATAAAGTTATGAGTTATATCGTAATGCTACATAACGTTATACGATATAACGTAATACTACATATCGTTATACGTTATTACGTAATACTACATAACGTTATACGTTATATTGTAATGCTACATAATGTTGTACGTTATATCGTAATGCTACATAACGTTATACGTTATATCCTAATGCTACATAACGTTATACGCTGTATCGTAATGCTACATAACGTTATACGTTATATGGTAATGCTACATATCGTTATACGTTATAACGTATTACCATATAACATTATTCGTTATATCGTAATGCTACATAACGTTATACGTTATATGGTAATGCTACATATCGTTATACGTTATAACGTATTACCATATAACGTTATACGTTATATTGTAATGCTACATAATGTTGTACGTTATATCGTAATGCTACATAACGTTATACGTTATATCCTAATGCTACAAACGTTATACGCTGTATCGTAATGCTACATAACGTTATACGTTATATGGTAATGCTACATATCGTTATACGTTATAACGTATTACCATATAACGTTATTCGTTATATCGTAATGCTACATAACGTTATACGTTATATCGTAATGCTACATAACGTTATACGTTATGTCGGAATGCTACATAACGTTATACGTTATATCGTAATGCTACATGACGTTATACGTTATATCGTAATGCTACATAACGTTATACTTTATATCCTAATGCTACATAACGTTATACGCTGTATCGTAATGCTACATAACGTTATACGTTATAACGTAATACTACATAACGTTATACGTTATATTGTAATGCTACATAACGTTATAAGTTATATCGTAATGCTACATCACGTTATACGTTATATCGTAATGCTACATATCGTTATACGTTATAACGTATTACCATATAACGTTATTCGTTATATCGTAATGCTACATAACGTTATACGTTATATCGTAATGCTACATAACGCTATACGTTATGTCGGAATGCTACATAACGTTATACGTTATATCGTAATGCTACATGACGTTATACGTTATATCGTAATGCTACATAACGTTATACTTTATATCCTAATGCTACATAACGTTATACGCTGTATCGTAATGCTACATAACGTTATACGTTATAACGTAATACTACATAACGTTATACGTTATATTGTAATGCTACATAACGTTATAAGTTATATCGTAATGCTACATCACGTTATACGTTATATCGTAATGCTACATAACGTTATACGTTATAACGTATTACCATATAACGTTATACGTTACATCGTAATGCTACATAACGTTATACGTTATATCGTAATGCTACACAACGTTATACGTTATATTGTAATGCTACATAACGTTATACGTTATATCGTAATGCTACATGACGTTATTCGTTATATCGTAATGCTACATAACGTTATACGTTACATGGTAATGCTACATATCGTTATACGCTATAACGTATTACCATATAACGTTATACGTTATATTGTAATGCTACATAACGTTATACGTTATATCTTACTGCTACATAACGTTATGAGTTATATTGTAATGCTACATAACGTTATAAGTTATATGGTAATGCTACATAACGTTATACGATATAATGTATTACCATATAACGTTATACATTATATCGCAATGCTACATAACGTTATACGCTGTATCGTAATGCTACATAACGTTATACGTTATATGGTAATGCTACATATCGTTATACGTTATATTGTAATGCTACATAACGTTATATGTTATATGGTAATGCTACATAACGTTATACGATATAATGTATTACCATATAACGTTATACATTATATCCTAATGCTACATAACGTTATACGCTGTATCGTAATGCTACATAACGTTATACGTTATATGGTAATGCTACATATCGTTATACGTTATATTGTAATGCTACATAACGTTATAAGTTATATGGTAATGCTACATAACGTTATACGATATAATGTATTACCATATATCGTTATACATTATATCGTAATGCTACATAACGTTATACGTTATATCGTAATGCTACATAACGTTATACTTTATATCCTAATGCTACATAACGTTATACGATGTATCGTAATGCTACATAACGTTATACGTTATAACGTAATACTACATAACGTTATACGTTATATTGTAATGCTACATAACGTTATAAGTTATATCGTAATGCTACATAACGTTATACGTTATATCCTAATGCTACATAACGTTATACGTTATAACGTATTACCATATAACGTTATACGTTACATCGTAATGCTACATAACGTTATACGTTATATCGTAATGCTACACAACGTTATACGTTATATCGTAATGCTACATGACGTTATACGTTATATCGTAATGCTACATAACGTTATACGTTATATTGTAATGCCACACAACGTTATACGTTATAACGTATTACCATATAACCTTATACGTTATATAGTAATGCTACATAACGTTATACGTTATATCGTAATGCTACATGACGTTATACGTTATATCGTAATGCTACATAACGTTATACGTTATATTGTAATGCCACACAACGTTATACGTTATAACGTATTACCATATAACCTTATACGTTATATAGTAATGCTACATAACGTTATACGTTATATCTTACTGCTACATAACGTTATGAGTTATATCGTAATGCTACATAACGTTATACGATATAACGTAATACTACATATCGTTATACGTTATTACGTAATACTACATAACGTTATACGTTATATTGTAATGCTACATAATGTTGTACGTTATATCGTAATGCTACATAACGTTATACGTTATATCCTAATGCTACATAACGTTATACGCTGTATCGTACTGCTACATAACGTTATACGTTATATGGTAATGCTACATATCGTTATACGTTATAACGTATTACCATATAACGTTATACGTTATATTGTAATGCTACATATCGTTATACGTTATAACGTATTACCATATAACGTTATACGTTATATTGTAATGCTACATAACGTTATAAGTTATATCGTAATGCTACATAACGTTATACGTTACATCGTAATGCTACATAACGTTATACGTTATATCGTAATGCTACACAACGTTATACGTTATATCGTAATGCTACATGACGTTATACGTTATATCGTAATGCTACATAACGTTATACGTTATATTGTAATGCCACACAACGTTATACGTTATAACGTATTACCATATAACCTTATACGTTATATAGTAATGCTACATAACGTTATACGTTATATCGTAATGCTACATGACGTTATACGTTATATCGTAATGCTACATAACGTTATACGTTATATTGTAATGCCACACAACGTTATACGTTATAACGTATTACCATATAACCTTATACGTTATATAGTAATGCTACATAACGTTATACGTTATATCGTAATGCTACACAACGTTATACGTTATATTGTAATGCTACATAACGTTATACGTTATATAGTAATGCTACATAACGTTATACGTTATATCTTACTGCTACATAACGTTATGAGTTATATTGTAATGCTACATAACGTTATAAGTTATATGGTAATGCTACATAACGTTATACGATATAATGTATTACCATATAACGTTATACATTATATCGCAATGCTACATAACGTTATACGCTGTATCGTAATGCTACATAACGTTATACGTTATATGGCAATGCTACATATCGTTATACGTTATATTGTAATGCTACATAACGTTATAAGTTATATGGTAATGCTACATAACGTTGTACGATATAATGTATTACCATATAACGTTATACATTATATCGTAATGCTACATAACGTTGTACGTTATAAAGTAATACTACATAACGTTATACGTTATATTGTAATGCTACATAACGTTATACGCTGTATCGTAATGCTACATAACGTTATACGTTATAACGTAATACTACATAACGTTATACGTTATATTGTAATGCTACATAACGTTATAAGTTATATCGTAATGCTACATAACGTTATACGTTATATCGTAATGCTACATAACGTTATACGTTATAACGTATTACCATATAACGTTATACGTTACATCGTAATGCTACATAACGTTATACGTTATATCGTAATGCTACACAACGTTATACGTTATATCGTAATGCTACATGACGTTATACGTTATATCGTAATGCTACATAACGTTATACGTTATATTGTATTGCCACACAACGTTATACGTTATAACGTATTACCATATAACCTTATACGTTATATAGTAATGCTACATAACGTTATACGTTATATCGTAATGCTACATGACGTTATACGTTATATCGTAATGCTACATAACGTTATACGTTATATCCTAATGCTACATAACGTTATACGCTGTATCGTAATGCTACATAACGTTATACGTTATATGGTAATGCTACATATCGTTATACGTTATATTGTAATGCTACATAACGTTATAAGTTATATGGTAATGCTACATAACGTTATACGATATAATGTATTACCATATAACGTTATACATTATATCGTAATGCTACATAACGTTATACGTTATATCGTAATGCTACATAACGTTATACTTTATATCCTAATGCTACATAACGTTATACGCTGTATCGTAATGCTACATAACGTTATACGTTATAACGTAATACTACATAACGTTATACGTTATATTGTAATGCTACATAACGTTATAAGTTATATCGTAATGCTACATAACGTTATACGTTATATCGTAATGCTACATAACGTTATACGTTATAACGTATTACCATATAACGTTATACGTTACATCGTAATGCTACATAACGTTATACGTTATATCGTAATGCTACACAACGTTATACGTTATATCGTAATGCTACATGACGTTATACGTTATATCGTAATGCTACATAACGTTATACGTTATATTGTAATGCCACACAACGTTATACGTTATAACGTATTACCATATAACCTTATACGTTATATAGTAATGCTACATAACGTTATACGTTATATCGTAATGCTACATGACGTTATACGTTATATCGTAATGCTACATAACGTTATACGTTATATTGTAATGCCACACAACGTTATACGTTATAACGTATTACCATATAACCTTATACGTTATATAGTAATGCTACATAACGTTATACGTTATATCTTACTGCTACATAACGTTATGAGTTATATCGTAATGCTACATAACGTTATACGATATAACGTAATACTACATATCGTTATACGTTATTACGTAATACTACATAACGTTATACGTTATATTGTAATGCTACATAATGTTGTACGTTATATCGTAATGCTACATAACGTTATACGTTATATCCTAATGCTACATAACGTTATACGCTGTATCGTAATGCTACATAACGTTATACGTTATATGGTAATGCTACATATCGTTATACGTTATAACGTATTACCATATAACGTTATTCGTTATATCGTAATGCTACATAACGTTATACGTTATATCGTAATGCTACATAACGTTATACGTTATAACGTATTACCATATAACGTTATACGTTACATCGTAATGCTACATAACGTTATACGTTATATCGTAATGCTACACAACGTTATACGTTATATTGTAATGCTACATAACGTTATAAGTTATATCGTAATGCTACATCACGTTATACGTTATATCGTAATGCTACATAACGTTATACGTTATAACGTATTACCATATAACGTTATACGTTACATCGTAATGCTACATAACGTTATACGTTATATCGTAATGCTACACAACGTTATACGTTATATTGTAATGCTACATAACGTTATACGTTATATAGTAATGCTACATAACGTTATACGTTATATCTTACTGCTACATAACGTTATGAGTTATATTGTAATGCTACATAACGTTATAAGTTATATGGTAATGCTACATAACGTTATACGATATAATGTATTACCATATAACGTTATACATTATATCGCAATGCTACATAACGTTATACGCTGTATCGTAATGCTACATAACGTTATACGTTATATGGCAATGCTACATATCGTTATACGTTATATTGTAATGCTACATAACGTTATAAGTTATATGGTAATGCTACATAACGTTGTACGATATAATGTATTACCATATAACGTTATACATTATATCGTAATGCTACATAACGTTGTACGTTATAAAGTAATACTACATAACGTTATACGTTATATTGTAATGCTACATAACGTTATAAGTTATATGGTAATGCTACATAACGTTATACGATATAATGTATTACCATATAACGTTATACATTATATCGTAATGCTACATAACGTTATACGTTATATTGTAATGCTACATAACGTTATACGTTATATGGTAATGCTACATATCGTTATACGCTATAACGTATTACCATATAACGTTATTCGTTATATCGTAATGCTACATAACGTTATACGTTATATTGTAATGCCACACAACGTTATACGTTATAACGTATTACCATATAACCTTATACGTTATATAGTAATGCTACATAACGTTATACGTTATATCTTACTGCTACATAACGTTATGAGTTATATCGTAATGCTACATAATGTTATACGATATAACGTAATACTACATATCGTTATACGTTATTACGTAATACTACATAACGTTATACGTTATATTGTAATGCTACATAATGTTGTACGTTATATCGTAATGCTACATAACGTTATACGTTATATCCTAATGCTACATAACGTTATACGCAGTATCGTAATGCTACATAACGTTATACGTTATATGGTAATGCTACATATCGTTATACGTTATATTGTAATGCTACATAACGTTATAAGTTATATCGTAATGCTACATAACGTTATACGTTATATCGTAATGCTACATAACGTTATACGTTATAACGTATTACCATATAACGTTATACGTTACATCGTAATGCTACATAACGTTATACGTTATATCGTAATGCTACACAACTTTATACGTTATATCGTAATGCTACATGACGTTATACGTTATATCGTAATGCTACATAACGTTATACGTTATATTGTAATGCCACACAACGTTATACGTTATAACGTATTACCATATAACCTTATACGTTATATAGTAATGCTACATAACGTTATACGTTATATCGTAATGCTACATGACGTTATACGTTATATCGTAATGCTACATAACGTTATACGTTATGTTGTAATGCCACACAACGTTATACGTTATAACGTATTACCATATAACCTTATACGTTATATAGTAATGCTACATAACGTTATACGTTATATTGTAATGCCACACAACGTTATACGTTATAACGTATTACCATATAACCTTATACGTTATATAGTAATGCTACATAACGTTATACGTTATATCTTACTGCTACATAACGTTATGAGTTATATCGTAATGCTACATAACGTTATACGATATAACGTAATACTACATATCGTTATACGTTATTGCGTAATACTACATAACGTTATACGTTATATCGTAATGCTACATAACGTTATACGTTATGTCGGAATGCTACATAACGTTATACGTTATATCGTAATGCTACATGACGTTATACGTTATATCGTAATGCTACATAACGTTATACTTTATATCCTAATGCTACATAACGTTATACGCTGTATCGTAATGCTACATAACGTTATACGTTATAACGTAATACTACATAACGTTATACGTTATATTGTAATGCTACATAACGTTATAAGTTATATCGTAATGCTACATCACGTTATACGTTATATCGTAATGCTACATAACGTTATACGTTATAACGTATTACCATATAACGTTATACGTTACATCGTAATGCTACATAACGTTATACGTTATATCGTAATGCTACACAACGTTATACGTTATATTGTAATGCTACATAACGTTATACGTTATATCGTTATGCTACATGACGTTATTCGTTATATCGTAATGCTACATAACGTTATACGTTACATGGTAATTCTACATATCGTTATACGCTATAACGTATTACTATATAACGTTATACGTTATATAGTAATGCTACATAACGTTATACGTTATATCTTACTGCTACATAACGTTATGAGTTATATTGTAATGCTACATAACGTTATAAGTTATATGGTAATGCTACATAACGTTATACGATATAATGTATTACCATATAACGTTATACATTATATCGCAATGCTACATAACGTTATACGCTGTATCGTAATGCTACATAACGTTATACGTTATATGGTAATGCTACATATCATTATACGTTATATTGTAATGCTACATAACGTTATAAGTTATATGGTAATGCTACATAACGTTATACGATATAATGTATTACCATATAACGTTATACATTATATCGTAATGCTACATAACGTTATACGTTATAAAGTAATACTACATAACGTTATACGTTATATTGTAATGCTACATAACGTTATAAGTTATATGGTAATGCTACATAACGTTATACGATATAATGTATTACCATATAACGTTATACATTATATCGTAATGCTACATAACGTTATACGTTATATCGTAATTCTACATAACGTTATACGTTATGTCGGAATGCTACATAACGTTATACGTTATATCGTAATGCTACATGACGTTATACGTTATATCGTAATGCTACATAACGTTATACGTTATATTGTAATGCCACACAACGTTATACGTTATAACGTATTACCATATAACCTTAAACGTTATATAGTAATGCTACATAACGTTATACGTTATATCTTACTGCTACATAACGTTATGAGTTATATCGTAATGCTACATAACGTTATACGATATAACGTAATACTACATATCGTTATACGTTATTACGTAATACTACATAACGTTATACGTTATATTGTAATGCTACATAATGTTGTACGTTATATCGTAATGCTACATAACGTTATACGTTATATCCTAATGCTACATAACGTTATACGCTGTATCGTAATGCTACATAACGTTATACGTTATGTCGGAATGCTACATAACGTTATACGTTATATCGTAATGCTACATGACGTTATACGTTATATCGTAATGCTACATAACGTTATAAGTTATATTGTAATGCTACATAACGTTATACGTTATATGGTAATGCTACATATCGGTATACGCTATAACGTATTACCATATAACGTTATTCGTTATACCGTAATGCTACATAACGTTATACGTTATATCGTAATGCTACATAACGTTATACGTTATGTCGGAATGCTACATAACGTTATAAGTTATATGGTAATGCTACATAACGTTATACGTTATAATGTATTACCATATAACGTTATACATTATATCGTAATGCTACATAACGTTATACGTTATATCGTAATGCTACATAACGTTATACACTGTATCGTAATGCTACATAACGTTATACGTTATATGGTAATGCTACATATCGTTATACGTTATAACGTATTACCATATAACGTTATTCGTTATATCGTAATGCTACATAACGTTATACGTTATATCGTAATGCTACATAACGTTATACGTTATGTTGTAATGCTACATAACGTTATACGTTATGTCGGAATGCTACATAACGTTATACGTTATATCGTAATGCTACATGACGTTATACGTTATATCGTAATGCTACATAACGTTATACGTTATATCCTAATGCTACATAACGTTATACGCTGTATCGTAATGCTACATAACGTTATACGTTATAACGTAATACTACATAACGTTATACGTTATATTGTAATGCTACATAACGTAATAAGTTATATGGTAATGCTACATAACGTTATACGTTATAATGTATTACCATATAACGTTATACATTATATCGTAATGCTACATAACGTTATACGTTATATCGTAATGCTACATAACATTATACGTTATATCGTAATGCTACATAACGTTATACGTTATATCGTAATGCCACACAACGTTACACGTTATAACGTATTACCATATAACGTTATACGTTATATAGTAATGCTACATAACGTTATACGTTATATCTTACTGCTACATAACGTCATGAGTTATATCGTAATGCTACATAACGTTATACGATATAACGTAATACTACATATCGTTATACGTTATAACGTAATACTACATAACGTTTTACGTTATATTGTAATGCTACATAATGTTGTACGTTATATCGTAATGCTACATAACGTTATACGTTGTATCGTAATACTACATAACGTTATACGTTATATTGTAATGCTACATAACGTTATAAGTTATATGGTAATGCTACATAACGTTATACGATATAATGTATTACCATATAACGTTATACATTATATCGTAATGCTACATAACGTTATACGTTATATTGTAATGCTACATAACGTTATACGTTATATGGTAATGCTACATATCGTTATACGTTATAACGTATTACCATATAACGTTATATGTTACATCGTAATGCTACATAACGTTATCCGCTATATCGTAATGCTACATAACGTTATACGTTATATCGTAATGCTACATAACGTTATACGTTTAAACGTATTACCATATAGCGTTATAAGTTACATCGTAATGCTAGATAACGTTATACGTCATATCGTAATGCTACATAACGTTATACGTTATATCGTAATGCCACATAACGTTATACGCTATATCGTACTGCTAGATAACGTTATACGTTATATCGTAATGCTACATAACGTTATACGTTGTATCGTAATGCTACACAACTTTGTACGTTATATCGTAATGCTACAAAACGTTATACGTTATATCGTAATACTATATAACGTTATACGTTATATCGTTATGCTACATAACGTTATACGTTATATCGTAATGCTACACAACGTTATACGTTATATTGTAATGCTACATAACGTTATACGTTATATGGTAATGCTACATATCGTTATACGTTATAACGTATTACCATATAACGTTATTCGTTATATCGTAATGCTACATAACGTTATACGTTATATCGTAATGCTACATAACGTTATACGATATATCGTAATGCTACATAACGTTATACGTTATAACGTATTACCATATACGTTATACGTTACATCGTAATGCTACATAACGTTATACGTTATATCGTAATGCTACACAACGTTATACGTTATATTGTAATGCTACATAACGTTATACGTTATATCGTAATGCTACATGACGTTATACGTTATATCGTAATGCTACATAACGTTATACGTTATATCCTAATGCTACATAACGTTATACGCTGTGTCGTATTGTTACATAACGTTATACGTTATAACGTAATACTACATAACGTTATATGTTATATTGTAATGCTACATAACGTTATAAGTTATATGGTAATGCTACATAACGTTATACGTTATAATGTATTACCATATAACGTTATACATTATATCGTAATGCTACATAACGTTATACGTTATATCGTAATGCTACATAACGTTATACGTTATATGGTAATGCTACATGACGTTATACGTTATATCGTAATGCTACATAACGTTATACGTTATAACGTAATGTCACACAACGTTATACGTTATAACGTATTACCATATAACGTTATACGTTATATAGTAATGCTACATAACGTTATACGTTGTATCTTACTGCTACATAACGTTATGAGTTATATCGTAATGCTACATCATGTTATACGATATAGCGTAGTACTACATATCGTTATACGTTATAACGTAATACTACATAACGTTATACGTTATATTGTAATGCTACATAATGTTGTACGTTATATCGTATTGCTACATAACGTTATACGTTATATCCTAATGCTACATAACGTTATACGCTGTATCGTAATGCTACATAACGTTATACGTTATATGGTAATGCTACATATCGTTATACGTTATAACGTATTACCATATAACGTTATTCGTTATATCGTAATGCTACGTAACGTTATACGTTATATCGTAATGCTACATAACGTTATACGTTATGTCGGAATACTACATAACGTTATACGTTATATCGTAATGCTACATGACGTTATACGTTATATCGTAATGCTACATAACGTTATACGTTATATCCTAATGCTACATAACGATATACGCTGTATCGTAATGCTACATAACGTTATACGTTATAACGTAATACTACATAACGTTATACGTTATATTGTAATGCCACATAACGTTATAAGTTATATGGTAATGCTACATAGCGTTATACGTTATATGGTAATGCCACACAACGTTATAAGTTATAACGTATTACCATATAACGTTATACGTTATATAGTAATGCTACATAACGTTATACGTTATATCTTACTGCTACATAACGTCATGAGTTATATCGTAATGCTACATAACGTTATACGATATAACGTAATACTACATATCGTTATACGTTATTACGTAATACTACATAACGTTATACGTTATATTGTAATGCTACATAATGTTGTACGTTATATCGTAATGCTACATAACGTTATACGTCATGTCGTAATGCTACATAAGGTTATACGTTATATCGTAATGCCATATAACGTTATACGCTATATCGTACTGCTAGATAACGTTATACGTTATATCGTAATGCTACATAACGTTATACGTTGTATCGTAATGCTACATAACGTTGTACGTTATATCGTAATGCTACAAAACGTTATACGTTATATCGTAATGCTACATAACGTTATACGTTATATCCTAATGCTACATAACGTTATACGCTGTATCGTAATGCTACATAACGTTATACGTTATATGGTAATGCTACATATCGTTATACGTTATAACGTATTACCATATAACGTTATTCGTTATATCGTAATGCTACATAACGTTATACGTTATATCCTAATGCTACATAACGTTATACGCTGTATCGTAATGCTACATAACGTTATACCTTATATCGTAATGCTACATAACGTTATACGTTATAACGTAATGCTACATAACGTTATACGTTATATGGTAATGCCACACATCGTTATACGTTATAACGTATTACCATATAACGTTATTCGTTATATCGTAATGCTACATAAAGTTATACGTTATATCGTAATGCTACATAACGTTATACGTTATGTCGGAATACTACATAACGTTATACGTTATATCGTAATGCTACATGACGTTATACGTTATATCGTAATGCTACATAACGTTATACGTTATATCCTAATGCTACATAACGTTATACGTTATATCGTAATGCTACATAACGTTATACGTTATAACGTATTACCATATAACGTTATATGTTACATCGTAATGCTACATAACGGTATCCGCTATATCGTAATGCTACATAACGTTATACGTTATATCGTAATGCTACATAACGTTATACGTTATATCGTAATGCTACATAACGTTATACGTTATAACGTATTACCATATAACGTTATACGTTATATCGTAATGCTACACAACGTTATACGTCATATTGTAATGCTACATAACGTTATACGTTATATGGTAATGCTACATATCGTTATACGTTATAACGTATTACCATATAACGTTATTCGTTGTATGGTAATGCTACATAACGTTGTACGTTATAACGTATTACCATATAACGTTATACGTTATATCGTAATGCTACATAACGTTATACGTTATAACGTATTACCATATCACGTTATACGTTATACCGTAATGCTACATAACGTTATAAGTTATATGGTAATGCTACATAACGTTATACGTTATAATGTATTACCATATAACGTTATACATTATGTGGTAATGCTACATAACGTTATACGTTATATCGTAATGCTACATAACGTTATACGTTATATGGTAATGCTACATGACGTTATACGTTATATCGTAATGCTACATAACGTTATACGTTATAACGTATTACCATATAACGTTATACGTTATATAGTAATGCTACATAACGTTATACGTTGTATCTTACTGCTACATAACGTTATGAGTTATATCGTAATGCTACATCATGTTATACGATATAGCGTAGTACTACATATCGTTATACGTTATAACGTAATACTACATAACGTTATACGTTATATTGTAATGCTACATAATGTTGTACGTTATATCGTATTGCTACATAACGTTATACGTTATATCCTAATGCTACATAACGTTATACGCTGTATCGTAATGCTACATAACGTTATACGTTATATGGTAATGCTACATATCGTTATACGTTATAACGTATTACCATATAACGTTATTCGTTATATCGTAATGCTACATAACGTTATACGTTATATCGCAATGCTACATAACGTTATACGTTATGTCGGAATACTACATAACGTTATACGTTATATCGTAATGCTACATGACGTTATACGTTATATCGTAATGCTACATAACGTTATACGTTATATCCTAATGCTACATAACGTTATACGCTGTATCGTAATGCTACATAACGTTATACGTTATAACGTAATACTACATAACGTTATACGTTATATTGTAATGCCACATAACGTTATAAGTTATATGGTAATGCTACATAGCGTTATACGTTATAATGTATTACCATAAAACGTTATACATTATATCGTAATGCTACATAACGTTATACCTTATATCGTAATGCTACATAACGTTATACGTTATATCGTAATGCTACATAACGTTATACGTTATATGGTAATGCCACACATCGTTATACGTTATAACGTATTACCATATAACGTTATTCGTTATATCGTAATGCTACATAAAGTTATACGTTATATCGTAATGCTACATAACGTTATACGTTATGTCGGAATACTACATAACGTTATACGTTATATCGTAATGCTACATGACGTTATACGTTATATCGTAATGCTACATAACGTTATACGTTATATCCTAATGCTACATAACGTTATACGTTATATCGTAGTACTACATATCGTTATACGTTATAACGTAATACTACATAACGTTATACGTTATATTGTAATGCTACATAATGTTGTACGTTATATCGTATTGCTACATAACGTTATACGTTATATCCTAATGCTACATAACGTTATACGCTGTATCATAATGCTACATAACGTTATACGTTATATGGTAATGCTACATATCGTTATACGTTATAACGTATTACCATATAACGTTATTCGTTATATCGTAATGCTACATAAAGTTATACGTTATATCGTAATGCTACATAACGTTATACGTTATGTCGGAATACTACATAACGTTATACGTTATATCGTAATGCTACATGACGTTATACGTCATGTCGTAATGCTACATAAGGTTATACGTTATATCGTAATGCCATATAACGTTATACGCTATATCGTACTGCTAGATAACGTTATACGTTATATCGTAATGCTACATAACGTTATACGTTGTATCGTAATGCTACATAACGTTGTACGTTATATCGTAATGCTACAAAACGTTATACGTTATATCGTAATGCTACATAAAGTTATACGTTATATCCTAATGCTACATAACGTTATACGCTGTATCGTAATGCTACATAACGTTATACGTTATATGGTAATGCTACATATCGTTATACGTTATAACGTATTACCATATAACGTTATTCGTTATATCGTAATGCTACATAACGTTATACGTTATATCCTAATGCTACATAACGTTATACGCTGTATCGTAATGCTACATAACGTTATACCTTATATCGTAATGCTACATAACGTTATACGTTATAACGTAATGCTACATAACGTTATACGTTATATGGTAATGCCACACATCGTTATACGTTATAACGTATTACCATATAACGTTATTCGTTATATCGTAATGCTACATAAAGTTATACGTTATATCGTAATGCTACATAACGTTATACGTTATGTCGGAATACTACATAACGTTATACGTTATATCGTAATGCTACATGACGTTATACGTTATATCGTAATGCTACATAACGTTATACGTTATATCCTAATGCTACATAACGTTATACGTTATATCGTAATGCTACATAACGTTATACGTTATAACGTATTACCATATAACGTTATATGTTACATCGTAATGCTACATAACGGTATCCGCTATATCGTAATGCTACATAACGTTATACGTTATATCGTAATGCTACATAACGTTATACGTTATATCGTAATGCTACATAACGTTATACGTTATAACGTATTACCATATAACGTTATACGTTATATCGTAATGCTACACAACGTTATACGTCATATTGTAATGCTACATAACGTTATACGTTATATGGTAATGCTACATATCGTTATACGTTATAACGTATTACCATATAACGTTATTCGTTGTATGGTAATGCTACATAACGTTGTACGTTATAACGTATTACCATATAACGTTATACGTTATATCGTAATGCTACATAACGTTATACGTTATAACGTATTACCATATCACGTTATACGTTATACCGTAATGCTACATAACGTTATAAGTTATATGGTAATGCTACATAACGTTATACGTTATAATGTATTACCATATAACGTTATACATTATGTGGTAATGCTACATAACGTTATACGTTATATCGTAATGCTACATAACGTTATACGTTATATGGTAATGCTACATGACGTTATACGTTATATCGTAATGCTACATAACGTTATACGTTATAACGTATTACCATATAACGTTATACGTTATATAGTAATGCTACATAACGTTATACGTTGTATCTTACTGCTACATAACGTTATGAGTTATATCGTAATGCTACATCATGTTATACGATATAGCGTAGTACTACATATCGTTATACGTTATAACGTAATACTACATAACGTTATACGTTATATTGTAATGCTACATAATGTTGTACGTTATATCGTATTGCTACATAACGTTATACGTTATATCCTAATGCTACATAACGTTATACGCTGTATCGTAATGCTACATAACGTTATACGTTATATGGTAATGCTACATATCGTTATACGTTATAACGTATTACCATATAACGTTATTCGTTATATCGTAATGCTACATAACGTTATACGTTATATCGCAATGCTACATAACGTTATACGTTATGTCGGAATACTACATAACGTTATACGTTATATCGTAATGCTACATGACGTTATACGTTATATCGTAATGCTACATAACGTTATACGTTATATCCTAATGCTACATAACGTTATACGCTGTATCGTAATGCTACATAACGTTATACGTTATAACGTAATACTACATAACGTTATACGTTATATTGTAATGCCACATAACGTTATAAGTTATATGGTAATGCTACATAGCGTTATACGTTATAATGTATTACCATAAAACGTTATACATTATATCGTAATGCTACATAACGTTATACCTTATATCGTAATGCTACATAACGTTATACGTTATATCGTAATGCTACATAACGTTATACGTTATATGGTAATGCCACACATCGTTATACGTTATAACGTATTACCATATAACGTTATTCGTTATATCGTAATGCTACATAAAGTTATACGTTATATCGTAATGCTACATAACGTTATACGTTATGTCGGAATACTACATAACGTTATACGTTATATCGTAATGCTACATGACGTTATACGTTATATCGTAATGCTACATAACGTTATACGTTATATCCTAATGCTACATAACGTTATACGTTATATCGTAGTACTACATATCGTTATACGTTATAACGTAATACTACATAACGTTATACGTTATATTGTAATGCTACATAATGTTGTACGTTATATCGTATTGCTACATAACGTTATACGTTATATCCTAATGCTACATAACGTTATACGCTGTATCATAATGCTACATAACGTTATACGTTATATGGTAATGCTACATATCGTTATACGTTATAACGTATTACCATATAACGTTATTCGTTATATCGTAATGCTACATAAAGTTATACGTTATATCGTAATGCTACATAACGTTATACGTTATGTCGGAATACTACATAACGTTATACGTTATATCGTAATGCTACATGACGTTATACGTTATATCGTAATGCTACATAACGTTATACGTTATATCCTAATGCTACATAACGTTATACGCTGTATCGTAATGCTACATAACGTTATACGTTATAACGTAATACTACATTACGTTATACGTTATATTGTAATGCCACATAACGTTATAAGTTATATGGTAATGCTACATAGCGTTATACGTTATAATGTATTACCATAAAACGTTATACATTATATCGTAATGCTACATAACGTTATACCTTATATCGTAATGCTACATAACGTTATACGTTATATCGTAATGCTACATAACGTTATACGTTATATGGTAATGCCACACATCGTTATACGTTATAACGTATTACCATATAACGTTATACGTTATATAGTAATGCTACATAACGTTATACGTTATATCGTAATGCTACATAACGTTATACGTTATATCGTAATGCTACATAACGTTATACGTTATAACGTATTACCATATAACGTTATACGTTATATCGTAATGCTACACAACGTTATACGTCATATTGTAATGCTACATAACGTTATACGTTATATGGTAATGCTACATATCGTTATATGTTATAACGTATTACCATATAACGTTATTCGTTATATGGTAATGCTACATAACGTTGTACGTTATAACGTATTACCATATAACGTTATACGTTATATCGTAATGCTACATAACGTTATACGTTATAACGTATTACCATATCACGTTATACGTTATACCGTAATGCTACATAACGTTATAAGTTATATGGTAATGCTACATAACGTTATACGTTATAATGTATTACCATATAACGTTATACATTATATCGTAATGCTACATAACGTTATACCTTATATCGTAATGCTACATAACGTTATACGTTATATGGTAATGCTACATGACGTTATACGTTATATCGTAATGCTACATAACGTTATACGTTATATAGTAATGCTACATAACGTTATACGTTGTATCTTACTGCTACATAACGTTATGAGTTATATCGTAATGCTACATCATGTTATACGATATAGCGTAGTACTACATATCGTTATACGTTATAACGTAATACTACATAACGTTATACGTTATATTGTAATGCTACATAATGTTGTACGTTATATCGTATTGCTACATAACGTTATACGTTATATCCTAATGCTACATAACGTTATACGCTGTATCGTAATGCTACATAACGTTATACGTTATATGGTAATGCTACATATCGTTATACGTTATAATGTATTACCATAAAACGTTATACATTATATCGTAATGCTACATAACGTTATACCTTATATCGTAATGCTACATAACGTTATACGTTATATCGTAATGCTACATAACGTTATACGTTATATGGTAATGCCACACATCGTTATACGTTATAACGTATTACCATATAACGTTATACGTTATATAGTAATGCTACATAACGTTTTACGTTATATCTTACTGCTACATAACGTCATGAGTTATATCGTAATGCTACATAACGTTATACGATATAACGTAATACTACATATCGTTATACGTTATTACGTAATACTACATAACGTTATACGTTATATTGTAATGCTACATAATGTTGTACGTTATATCGTAATGCTACATATCGTTATACGTCATGTCGTAATGCTACATAACGTTATACGATATAACGTAATACTACATATCGTTATACGTTATAACGTAATACTATATAACGTTATACGTTATATTGTAATGCTACATAATGTTGTACGTTATATCGTAATGCTACATAACGTTATACGTTATATCGTAATGCTACATAACGTTATACGTTATAACGTATTACCATATAACGTTATATGTTACATCGTAATGCTACATAACGGTATCCGCTATATCGTAATGCTACATAACGTTATACGTTATATCGTAATGCTACATAACGTTATACGTTATATCGTAATGCTACATAACGTTATACGTTATAACATATTACCATATAACGTTATACGTTATATCGTAATGCTACACAACGTTATACGTTATATTGTAATGCTACATAACGTTATACGTTATATGGTAATGCTACATATCGTTATACGTTATAACGTATTACCATATAACGTTATTCGTTATATGGTAATGCTACATAACGTTGTACGTTATAACGTATTACCATATAACGTTATACGTTATATCGTAATGCTACATAACGTTATACGTTATAACGTATTACCATATCACGTTATACGTTATACCGTAATGCTACATAACGTTATAGGTTATATCGTAATGCTACATGACGTTATACGTTATATCGTAATGCTACATAACGTTATACGTTATATCCTAATGCTACATAACGTTATACGCTGTATCGTAATGCTACATAACGTTATACGTTATAACGTAATACTACATAACGTTATACGTTATATTGTAATGCCACATAACGTTATAAGTTATATGGTAATGCTACATAGCGTTATACGTTATAATGTATTACCATAAAACGTTATACATTATATCGTAATGCTACATAACGTTATACCTTATATCGTAATGCTACATAACGTTATACGTTATATCGTAATGCTACATAACGTTATACGTTATATGGTAATGCCACACATCGTTATACGTTATAACGTATTACCATATAACGTTATTCGTTATATCGTAATGCTACATAAAGTTATACGTTATATCGTAATGCTACATAACGTTATACGTTATGTCGGAATACTACATAACGTTATACGTTATATCGTAATGCTACATGACGTTATACGTTATATCGTAATGCTACATAACGTTATACGTTATATCCTAATGCTACATAACGTTATACGTTATATCGTAGTACTACATATCGTTATACGTTATAACGTAATACTACATAACGTTATACGTTATATTGTAATGCTACATAATGTTGTACGTTATATCGTATTGCTACATAACGTTATACGTTATATCCTAATGCTACATAACGTTATACGCTGTATCATAATGCTACATAACGTTATACGTTATATGGTAATGCTACATATCGTTATACGTTATAACGTATTACCATATAACGTTATTCGTTATATCGTAATGCTACATAAAGTTATACGTTATATCGTAATGCTACATAACGTTATACGTTATGTCGGAATACTACATAACGTTATACGTTATATCGTAATGCTACATGACGTTATACGTCATGTCGTAATGCTACATAAGGTTATACGTTATATCGTAATGCCATATAACGTTATACGCTATATCGTACTGCTAGATAACGTTATACGTTATATCGTAATGCTACATAACGTTATACGTTGTATCGTAATGCTACATAACGTTGTACGTTATATCGTAATGCTACAAAACGTTATACGTTATATCGTAATGCTACATAAAGTTATACGTTATATCCTAATGCTACATAACGTTATACGCTGTATCGTAATGCTACATAACGTTATACGTTATATGGTAATGCTACATATCGTTATACGTTATAACGTATTACCATATAACGTTATTCGTTATATCGTAATGCTACATAACGTTATACGTTATATCCTAATGCTACATAACGTTATACGCTGTATCGTAATGCTACATAACGTTATACCTTATATCGTAATGCTACATAACGTTATACGTTATAACGTAATGCTACATAACGTTATACGTTATATGGTAATGCCACACATCGTTATACGTTATAACGTATTACCATATAACGTTATTCGTTATATCGTAATGCTACATAAAGTTATACGTTATATCGTAATGCTACATAACGTTATACGTTATGTCGGAATACTACATAACGTTATACGTTATATCGTAATGCTACATGACGTTATACGTTATATCGTAATGCTACATAACGTTATACGTTATATCCTAATGCTACATAACGTTATACGTTATATCGTAATGCTACATAACGTTATACGTTATAACGTATTACCATATAACGTTATATGTTACATCGTAATGCTACATAACGGTATCCGCTATATCGTAATGCTACATAACGTTATACGTTATATCGTAATGCTACATAACGTTATACGTTATATCGTAATGCTACATAACGTTATACGTTATAACGTATTACCATATAACGTTATACGTTATATCGTAATGCTACACAACGTTATACGTCATATTGTAATGCTACATAACGTTATACGTTATATGGTAATGCTACATATCGTTATACGTTATAACGTATTACCATATAACGTTATTCGTTGTATGGTAATGCTACATAACGTTGTACGTTATAACGTATTACCATATAACGTTATACGTTATATCGTAATGCTACATAACGTTATACGTTATAACGTATTACCATATCACGTTATACGTTATACCGTAATGCTACATAACGTTATAAGTTATATGGTAATGCTACATAACGTTATACGTTATAATGTATTACCATATAACGTTATACATTATGTGGTAATGCTACATAACGTTATACGTTATATCGTAATGCTACATAACGTTATACGTTATATGGTAATGCTACATGACGTTATACGTTATATCGTAATGCTACATAACGTTATACGTTATAACGTATTACCATATAACGTTATACGTTATATAGTAATGCTACATAACGTTATACGTTGTATCTTACTGCTACATAACGTTATGAGTTATATCGTAATGCTACATCATGTTATACGATATAGCGTAGTACTACATATCGTTATACGTTATAACGTAATACTACATAACGTTATACGTTATATTGTAATGCTACATAATGTTGTACGTTATATCGTATTGCTACATAACGTTATACGTTATATCCTAATGCTACATAACGTTATACGCTGTATCGTAATGCTACATAACGTTATACGTTATATGGTAATGCTACATATCGTTATACGTTATAACGTATTACCATATAACGTTATTCGTTATATCGTAATGCTACATAACGTTATACGTTATATCGCAATGCTACATAACGTTATACGTTATGTCGGAATACTACATAACGTTATACGTTATATCGTAATGCTACATGACGTTATACGTTATATCGTAATGCTACATAACGTTATACGTTATATCCTAATGCTACATAACGTTATACGCTGTATCGTAATGCTACATAACGTTATACGTTATAACGTAATACTACATAACGTTATACGTTATATTGTAATGCCACATAACGTTATAAGTTATATGGTAATGCTACATAGCGTTATACGTTATAATGTATTACCATAAAACGTTATACATTATATCGTAATGCTACATAACGTTATACCTTATATCGTAATGCTACATAACGTTATACGTTATATCGTAATGCTACATAACGTTATACGTTATATGGTAATGCCACACATCGTTATACGTTATAACGTATTACCATATAACGTTATTCGTTATATCGTAATGCTACATAAAGTTATACGTTATATCGTAATGCTACATAACGTTATACGTTATGTCGGAATACTACATAACGTTATACGTTATATCGTAATGCTACATGACGTTATACGTTATATCGTAATGCTACATAACGTTATACGTTATATCCTAATGCTACATAACGTTATACGTTATATCGTAGTACTACATATCGTTATACGTTATAACGTAATACTACATAACGTTATACGTTATATTGTAATGCTACATAATGTTGTACGTTATATCGTATTGCTACATAACGTTATACGTTATATCCTAATGCTACATAACGTTATACGCTGTATCATAATGCTACATAACGTTATACGTTATATGGTAATGCTACATATCGTTATACGTTATAACGTATTACCATATAACGTTATTCGTTATATCGTAATGCTACATAAAGTTATACGTTATATCGTAATGCTACATAACGTTATACGTTATGTCGGAATACTACATAACGTTATACGTTATATCGTAATGCTACATGACGTTATACGTTATATCGTAATGCTACATAACGTTATACGTTATATCCTAATGCTACATAACGTTATACGCTGTATCGTAATGCTACATAACGTTATACGTTATAACGTAATACTACATTACGTTATACGTTATATTGTAATGCCACATAACGTTATAAGTTATATGGTAATGCTACATAGCGTTATACGTTATAATGTATTACCATAAAACGTTATACATTATATCGTAATGCTACATAACGTTATACCTTATATCGTAATGCTACATAACGTTATACGTTATATCGTAATGCTACATAACGTTATACGTTATATGGTAATGCCACACATCGTTATACGTTATAACGTATTACCATATAACGTTATACGTTATATAGTAATGCTACATAACGTTATACGTTATATCGTAATGCTACATAACGTTATACGTTATATCGTAATGCTACATAACGTTATACGTTATAACGTATTACCATATAACGTTATACGTTATATCGTAATGCTACACAACGTTATACGTCATATTGTAATGCTACATAACGTTATACGTTATATGGTAATGCTACATATCGTTATATGTTATAACGTATTACCATATAACGTTATTCGTTATATGGTAATGCTACATAACGTTGTACGTTATAACGTATTACCATATAACGTTATACGTTATATCGTAATGCTACATAACGTTATACGTTATAACGTATTACCATATCACGTTATACGTTATACCGTAATGCTACATAACGTTATAAGTTATATGGTAATGCTACATAACGTTATACGTTATAATGTATTACCATATAACGTTATACATTATATCGTAATGCTACATAACGTTATACCTTATATCGTAATGCTACATAACGTTATACGTTATATGGTAATGCTACATGACGTTATACGTTATATCGTAATGCTACATAACGTTATACGTTATATAGTAATGCTACATAACGTTATACGTTGTATCTTACTGCTACATAACGTTATGAGTTATATCGTAATGCTACATCATGTTATACGATATAGCGTAGTACTACATATCGTTATACGTTATAACGTAATACTACATAACGTTATACGTTATATTGTAATGCTACATAATGTTGTACGTTATATCGTATTGCTACATAACGTTATACGTTATATCCTAATGCTACATAACGTTATACGCTGTATCGTAATGCTACATAACGTTATACGTTATATGGTAATGCTACATATCGTTATACGTTATAATGTATTACCATAAAACGTTATACATTATATCGTAATGCTACATAACGTTATACCTTATATCGTAATGCTACATAACGTTATACGTTATATCGTAATGCTACATAACGTTATACGTTATATGGTAATGCCACACATCGTTATACGTTATAACGTATTACCATATAACGTTATACGTTATATAGTAATGCTACATAACGTTTTACGTTATATCTTACTGCTACATAACGTCATGAGTTATATCGTAATGCTACATAACGTTATACGATATAACGTAATACTACATATCGTTATACGTTATTACGTAATACTACATAACGTTATACGTTATATTGTAATGCTACATAATGTTGTACGTTATATCGTAATGCTACATATCGTTATACGTCATGTCGTAATGCTACATAACGTTATACGATATAACGTAATACTACATATCGTTATACGTTATAACGTAATACTATATAACGTTATACGTTATATTGTAATGCTACATAATGTTGTACGTTATATCGTAATGCTACATAACGTTATACGTTATATCGTAATGCTACATAACGTTATACGTTATAACGTATTACCATATAACGTTATATGTTACATCGTAATGCTACATAACGGTATCCGCTATATCGTAATGCTACATAACGTTATACGTTATATCGTAATGCTACATAACGTTATACGTTATATCGTAATGCTACATAACGTTATACGTTATAACATATTACCATATAACGTTATACGTTATATCGTAATGCTACACAACGTTATACGTTATATTGTAATGCTACATAACGTTATACGTTATATGGTAATGCTACATATCGTTATACGTTATAACGTATTACCATATAACGTTATTCGTTATATGGTAATGCTACATAACGTTGTACGTTATAACGTATTACCATATAACGTTATACGTTATATCGTAATGCTACATAACGTTATACGTTATAACGTATTACCATATCACGTTATACGTTATACCGTAATGCTACATAACGTTATAGGTTATATCTTACTGCTACATAACGTTATACGTTATATCGTAATGCTACATAACGTTATAGGTTATATCTTACTGCTACATAACGTTATACGTTATATCGTAATGCTACATAACGTTATACGTTATATCGTAATGCTACACAACGTTATACGTTACATTGTAATGCTACATATCGTTATACGTTATATGGTAATGCTACATATCGTTATACGTTATAACGTATTACCATATAACGTTATTCGTTATATGGTAATGCTACATAACGTTGTACGTTATAACGTATTACCATATAACGTTATACGTTATATCGTAATGCTACATAACGTTATACGTTATAACGTATTACCATATCACGTTATACGTTATACCGTAATGCTACATAACGTTATAGGTTATATCTTACTGCTACATAACGTTATACGTTATATCGTAATGCTACATAACGTTATAGGTTATATCTTACTGCTACATAACGTTATACGTTATATCGTAATGCTACATAACGTTATACGTTATATCGTAATGCTACACAACGTTATACGTTACATTGTAATGCTACATATCGTTATACGTTATATGGTAATGCTACATACCGTTATACGTTATAACGTATTACCATATAACCTTATACGTTATATAGTAATGCTACATAACGTTATACGTTATATCTTACTGCTACATAACGTTATGAGTTATATCGTAATGCTACATAACGTTATACGATATAACGTAATACTACATATCGTTATACGTTATTCTACATAACGTTATACGTTATATTGTAATGCTACATAATGTTGTACGTTATATCGTAATGCTACATAACGTTATACCTTATATCGTAATGCTACATAACGTTATACGTTATATCGTAATGCTACATAACGTTATACGTTATATGGTAATGCCACACATCGTTATACGTTATAACGTATTACCATATAACGTTATACGTTATATAGTAATGCTACATAACGTTTTACGTTATATCTTACTGCTACATAACGTCATGAGTTATATCGTAATGCTACATAACGTTATACGATATAACGTAATACTACATATCGTTATACGTTATTACGTAATACTACATAACGTTATACGTTATATTGTAATGCTACATAATGTTGTACGTTATATCGTAATGCTACATATCGTTATACGTCATGTCGTAATGCTACATAACGTTATACGATATAACGTAATACTACATATCGTTATACGTTATAACGTAATACTATATAACGTTATACGTTATATTGTAATGCTACATAATGTTGTACGTTATATCGTAATGCTACATAACGTTATACGTTATATCGTAATGCTACATAACGTTATACGTTATAACGTATTACCATATAACGTTATATGTTACATCGTAATGCTACATAACGGTATCCGCTATATCGTAATGCTACATAACGTTATACATTATATCGTAATGCTACATAACGTTATACGTTATATCGTAATGCTACATAACGTTATACGTTATAACATATTACCATATAACGTTATACGTTATATCGTAATGCTACACAACGTTATACGTTATATTGTAATGCTACATAACGTTATACGTTATATGGTAATGCTACATATCGTTATACGTTATAACGTATTACCATATAACGTTATTCGTTATATGGTAATGCTACATAACGTTGTACGTTATAACGTATTACCATATAACGTTATACGTTATATCGTAATGCTACATAACGTTATACGTTATAACGTATTACCATATCACGTTATACGTTATACCGTAATGCTACATAACGTTATAGGTTATATCTTACTGCTACATAACGTTATACGTTATATCGTAATGCTACATAACGTTATAGGTTATATCTTACTGCTACATAACGTTATACGTTATATCGTAATGCTACATAACGTTATACGTTATATCGTAATGCTACACAACGTTATACGTTACATTGTAATGCTACATATCGTTATACGTTATATGGTAATGCTACATATCGTTATACGTTATAACGTATTACCATATAACGTTATTCGTTATATGGTAATGCTACATAACGTTGTACGTTATAACGTATTACCATATAACGTTATACGTTATATCGTAATGCTACATAACGTTATACGTTATAACGTATTACCATATCACGTTATACGTTATACCGTAATGCTACATAACGTTATAGGTTATATCTTACTGCTACATAACGTTATACGTTATATCGTAATGCTACATAACGTTATAGGTTATATCTTACTGCTACATAACGTTATACGTTATATCGTAATGCTACATAACGTTATACGTTATATCGTAATGCTACACAACGTTATACGTTACATTGTAATGCTACATATCGTTATACGTTATATGGTAATGCTACATACCGTTATACGTTATAACGTATTACCATATAACCTTATACGTTATATAGTAATGCTACATAACGTTATACGTTATATCTTACTGCTACATAACGTTATGAGTTATATCGTAATGCTACATAACGTTATACGATATAACGTAATACTACATATCGTTATACGTTATTCTACATAACGTTATACGTTATATTGTAATGCTACATAATGTTGTACGTTATATCGTAATGCTACATAACGTTATACGTTACATCCTAATGCTACATAACGTTATACGCTGTATCGTAATGCTACATAACGTTATACGTTATATGGTAATGCTACATATCGTTATACGTTATAACGTATTACCATATAACGTTATTCGTTATATCGTAATGCTACATAACGTTATCCGCTATATCGTAATGCTACGTAACGTTATACGTTATATCGTAATGCTACATAACGTTATACGTTACATCCTAATGCTACATAACGTTATACGCTGTATCGTAATGCTACATAACGTTATACGTTATATGGTAATGCTACATATCGTTATACGTTATAACGTATTACCATATAACGTTATACGTTATGTCGGAATGCTACATAACGTTATACGTTATATCGTAATGCTACATGACGTTATACGTTATATCGTAATGCTACATAACGTTATACGTTATATCCTAATGCTACATAACGTTATACGCTGTATCGTAATGCTACATAACGTTATACGTTATAACGTAATACTACATAACGTTATACGTTATATTGTAATGCTACATAACGTTATAAGTTATATGGTAATGCTACATAACGTTACACGTTATAATGTATTACCATATAACGTTATACATTATATCGTAATGCTACATAACGTTATACGTTATATCGTAATGCTACATAACATTATACGTTATATCGTAATGCTACATAACGTTATACGTTATATCGTAATGCCACACAACGTTATACGTTATAACGTATTACCATATAACGTTATACGTTATATAGTAATGCTACATAACGTTATACGTTATATCTTACTGCTACATAACATCATGAGTTATATCGTAATGCCACATAACGTTATACGATATAACGTAATACTACATATCGTTATACGTTATAACGTAATACTACATAACGTTATACGTTATATTGTAATGCTACATAATGTTGTACGTTATATCGTAATGCTACATAACGTTATACGTTGTATCGTAATACTACATAACGTTATACGTTATATTGTAATGCTACATAACGTTATAAGTTATATGGTAATGCTACATAACGTTATACGATATAATGTATTACCATATAACGTTATACATTATATCGTAATGCTACATAACGTTATACGTTATATTGTAATGCTACATAACGTTATACGTTATATGGTAATGCTACATATCGTTATACGTTATAACGTATTACCATATAACGTTATATGTTACATCGTAATGCTACATAACGTTATCCGCTATATCGTAATGCTACGTAACGTTATACGTTATATCGTAATGCTACATAACGTTATACGTTTAAACGTATTACCATATAGCGTTATAAGTTACATCGTAATGCTAGATAACGTTATACGTCATATCGTAATGCTACATAACGTTATACGTTATATCGTAATGCCACATAACGTTATACGCTATATCGTACTGCTAGATAACGTTATACGTTATATCGTAATGCTACATAACGTTATACGTTGTATCGTAATGCTACACAACTTTGTACGTTATATCGTAATGCTACAAAACGTTATACGTTATATCGTAATACTATATAACGTTATACGTTATATCGTTATGCTACATAACGTTATACGTTATATCGTAATGCTACACAACGTTATACGTTATATTGTAATGCTACATAACGTTATACGTTATATGGTAATGCTACATATCGTTATACGTTATAACGTATTACCATATAACGTTATTCGTTATATCGTAATGCTACATAACGTTATACGTTATATCGTAATGCTACATAACGTTATACGTTATGTCTGAATGCTACATAACGTTACACGCTGTATCGTAATGCTACATAACGTTATACGTTATATGGTAATGCTACATATCGTTATACGTTATAACGTATTACCATATAACGTTATTCGTTATATCGTAATGCTACATAACGTTATACGTTATATCGTAATGCTACATAACGTTATACGTTATGTCAGAATTCTACAATCTGATAGAGTGTGT